>CM060655.1:40636826-40879326 GCA_030686955.1 Odontamblyopus rebecca
GTCACCACCCCGTGACACTCCCTCCCCCAGCGGTCCGTCACCACCCCGTGACACTCCGTCCCCCAGCGGTCTGTCATCACCACAGGACACTCCGTCGCACAGCGGTCCGTCACCACCCCGGGACACTCCCTCCCCCAGCGGTGCGTCACCACCCTTTGACACTCCATCCCCCAGCGGTCCTTCACCACCCCAAGAAACTCCGTCCCCAAGCGGTCCTTCACCACCCCGGGACACTCCGACGCACAGTGGTCTGTCACCACCCTTTAACACTCCGTCCCCCAACGGTCCTTCACCACCGTGGGACACTCCGTCCACCAGCGGTCTGTCACCACCCCGTGACACTCCGTCCCCCAGCGGTGCGTCACCACCCTTTGACACTCCATTCCCCAGCGGTCCTTCACCACCCCAAGAAACTCCGTCCCCAAGCGGTCCGTCACCACCCCAGGACATTCCTTTGCCAAGCGGTCTGTCATCACCACAGGACACTCCGTCGCCCAGCGGTCCGTCACCACCCCGGGACACTCTATCCCCCAGCGATCCGTCACCACCCCGGGACACTTCGTCCGCCAGCGGTCTGTCTCGAACCCTGGACACTCCGTCCCCCAGCGGTCCGTCACCACCCCTGGACACTCCGTCCCACAGCAGTCTGTCATCACCACAGGACACTCCGTCGCCCAGCGGTCCATCACCACCCCGGGACACTCCGTCGCCACTCCGGGACACTCCCTCCCCCAGCGGTCCGTCACCACCCCGGGACACTCTATCCCCCAGCGATCCGTCACCACCCCGGGACACTTCGTCCGCCAGCGGTCTGTCTCGAACCCTGGACACTCCGTCCCCCAGCGGTCTTTCACCACCCAGGGACACTCTTTTCACCAGCGGTCCGTCACCACCCCGGGACACTCCGTCCCCCAGCGGTCCGTCACCACCCCGTGACACTCCCTCCCCCAGCGGTCCGTCACCACCCCTGGACACTCCGTCGCCACTCCGGGACACTCCCTCCCACAGCGGTCCGTCACCACCCCGGGACACTCTATCCCCCAGCGATTCGTCACCACCCCGGGACACTTCGTCCGCCAGCGGTCTGTCTCGAACCCTGTACACTCCGTCCCACAGCGGTCCGTCACCACCCCGGGACACTCCGTACCCCAGCGGTCCGTCACCACCCCGGGACACTCCGTCCCCCAGCGGTCTTTCACCACCCAGGGACACTCTTTTCACCAGCGGCCCATCACCACCCCGGGACACTCCCTCCCCCAGCGGTCTGTCACCACCCCGGGACACTCCATCCCCCAGCGATCCGTCACCACCCCGTGACACTCCGTGCCCCAGCGGTCTGTCTCAAACCCTGTACACTCCGTCCCACAGTGGTCCGTCACCACCCCTGGACACTCCGTCCCACAGCGGTCCGTCACCACCCCGTGACACTCCCTCCCCCAGCGGTCCGTCACCACCCCTGGACACTCCGTCGCCACTCCGGGACACTCCCTCCCACAGCGGTCCGTCACCACCCCGGGACACTCTATCCCCCAGCGATTCGTCACCACCCCGGGACACTTCGTCCGCCAGCGGTCTGTCTCGAACCCTGTACACTCCGTCCCACAGCGGTCCGTCACCACCCCGGGACACTCCGTACCCCAGCGGTCCGTCACCACCCCGGGACACTCCGTCCCCCAGCGGTCTTTCACCACCCAGGGACACTCTTTTCACCAGCGGCCCATCACCACCCCGGGACACTCCCTCCCCCAGCGGTCTGTCACCACCCCGGGACACTCCATCCCCCAGCGATCCGTCACCACCCCGTGACACTCCGTGCCCCAGCGGTCTGTCTCAAACCCTGGACACTCCGTCCCACAGCTTTCCGTCACCACCCCTGGACACTCCGTCCCACAGCGGTCTGTCACCACCACAGGACACTCCGTCCCCCAGTGGTTTGTCCCCACCCCTGGACACTCCGTCCCACCGCTGTCTGTCACCACCACAGGACATTCCGTCGCCCAGCGGTCCGTCACCACCCCGGGACACTCCGTCGCCACTCTGGGACACTCCGTCCCACAGCGGTCTGTCACCACCCCTGGACACTCCGTCCCCCAGCTGTCTGTCACCACCACAGGACACTCCGTCGCCCAGCGGTCCGTCACCACCCCGGTACACTCCGTTCCCCCATGATCCGTTACCAACAGGAAGCTCCCCAAGGACCAAGCCTCAGACAGTATGTCAGAAACTGGCTCAGAGCTGTGCACCTTGTGTCCATCATAATGGGCAGAAGAAGCAGCAAGTGGCAGAGCCAAGTCTGGGCAGGGTCTTCTTCGGTCACCCATGCAGTGTGTCCCCAGAGGAGGAAGAGGAGCAGAACCTGTCTGCGCATCTGCAGCAAGAAGTGGTTAAGGCAGCCACATCCAGCACCAAGTTTGCAGCTGAACAGATGAAGGACATCCTGGAGCAGGCAGCACAGACTGTTACTAAATCTGCGTGCCTCAGCAGAGAAGAGCAGCAGCAGCTGTTGGACAGTGTGAGCGCTAACAGTGAAGAGGCTGCAGAATCCATTCTCTCCATCATCTCTCACGAGATGGGCTCCTCTCCCCTTAGCAACTACCAGAGCTCCAGTCCTAACGATGTCTTTGGCACAAAGTCCTTTTTACATGGAGTCTTACACAGGATCCAGTCTTTCCTGACCCTGTGTTACGCTAAGACCTGCTTTAGAAAGTCCCTGTTCCAAATTGCCAAAGAGCATGAAGTCAGGGCTTGTGAGGACGCAATTATGGAAGACATCAGTGTTCCTCTGAGGAAGCTGGTCCAGCTGCCTGCAGACATCAGCGAGGGCAGTTTCTATGAGAGACTGTCCCAGGACATCTCCAACGGGCAGCACAAGGATGTGAGCCAGGACCTCTCACAGGTCATTGTAGAACACCTGAGCCCAAAGAGCTATTTTGGAATCTTTAGATTTGCTCGGAAAGCCCGAAGTAAAGTGTCAGACTTCATGACCAACCTGAAAGATTGGCTCAATCAGCGGAAGCATCTGGACTCAACAAAGGATCCTGTCAGAAAGTCTCTTGATGAGATCCACAGAGTGACCAGCACTCTGTCCCTGCACCAGGTCCAACCCACTGCTCCTGACACAAATTCCCAAGGCTCTCCTGGACATCCTCAGTGTGAGTGGAAGACAGAGCATATCCGGGGCTTGGGTTATGAGGTGAGCCAGCGAATGCTTCAGACCATAAAGATGACTGAAATACACCCGGTGTTTGACAAACTGTTACCGCAACTGCAGTCACAGATGTTCGAATGGAACGTGAGGGTGAGACCTGATGGAGAGAACATCATGGAAGTGGCAGATGCCGTGTATGAAGATCTGTGCTCAAGCTCCACAAAGACAAAGCTTCGATTGTATGCCTTACTCCATGACGACAGCTTCATAGAGAGAGTGGCAGAGACCATCCGCAGGCACCTGGAGAGGCCACAGAAGAGGACCAAGCTCAGCTCCTTCCGTCGCGCAGTGCACCGTTTTCCATACAGGTCCTGTGTGGGGCAATAGATCCACACATGTCCTGTAGGGGGCAGTAGTTCCACACAGCTCCTGTAGGGGGAGGTAGTGCGCTCCTCTGCTTTGGATGTTCTGATCTGATGTGGAGGAGCAGGACACAGAAGTTCTTTGGGGAATCAGTTTAATTGGAGATGTGTGGAAGGGTTTGGTTTAAAGCAATCACTGAATTGTTTTATTTGGATAGGCCCAGTAATTTTGATGTTTTTAGCAGTTTTGTTTCTTTATTAGTAGCGCGAAGCGCCTCCTCTCCCTAAAACACACTCCTGACATCAAGCTGTATCCAAGCCCCCATTTCAGGGTGGCCTTTTATTGTGGACAGTCTAAGGTTCACCTGTGCACTAATCATGGTGTCTGATGAGCATCTTGATGTGGCACCTGTGAGGTGGGATGGATTATCTCAGCAAAGCAAAAGTGCCACTATCACACATTTAGACAGATTTGTGAACAATGTTTGAGAGAAATGGTAATATTGTGTATCTGGAATGAATTTTAGATCTTTGAGTCCATCTCATGACAAATGGGAGCAAAAACAAAAGTGTTGCGTTTATATTTTTGTTGAGTGTAAATGTTATACATGCTAAAACATAGTCTTTGTAAATGTTTTAACTTTTCAGCTAATTAATTACCTAAAATATTTGTACATACACATTTATAATTACAGTCTTTGAAGCTTTGTCTTCATGAAAGATCTGAACTCTCTTCTCAAATGTTCTGCTGCTGAAAGCGAGAACAACCCACATTCTCTGCTTCTTTGAGCTTTGACACATTAAAGCTTTGTAGTGTCTTTAAGTTCTGTTGCTGCAATCTGATTGGTGGAATTCCGATTCTAGAATTCTATATACAATAATTCAAAGTACGGGCGTATTTTGCCCCGCTGGCGGAGCTCTTGTTATTTAAGTTGCCACTCCGGATAAACTTGACTAAGACCATTTACAATGTTAAAAAGACCATTGGGCAAATGAAAAACAGTTGGACACTGATGAACACATTTCTTTTGCTATTCAGTCTTTATATACAATAGCACAGCATGTTATTAAAGCAAAGTAAAACATAACCAAGTGTCATCACAAATAAACTATACATTACAATTATTATTATTTATTATATTATAAGTACACAAAGAAGAATCATTTAGCGCAGCATGTTGTTTTAGAAAACCAAAAGCATAACCAATAGCCATTATACATGAACACTGTATTACAACACATGACAATATAAATAAATAAAAACACATGTTTAAGCATTACTGTACAACACAATTTACAGTTTTCATATTATTTGGGCAAATCTGAACCACTCTTGGTCTGACCCATCACCTTGAACCTGTTTGTCTTAGGAATGAACCAGGAGCAGAAAGCCCCTCACAAAACAGCTCTGAGGATCATCTGGGCACGCAAACCTCTCCACCGCGATAAGGTGGTGGTTCAAGGAGAGGGCCGCCCCTCCCCCTGAGTAGAGCTGGGGGAGAGGAGGTCTCCCCCCTCCTCCCCTCTCCCCTCCCCGATCTCCTGCCCCTGGATGGGATAACAGGAGAAAGGGAGGAGGGAGGGGGGGAGGAGGGAGAAAGAGAGGAGAGGACAGAAAGAGGGAAGGGAGAGAGGACAGAAAGAGGGGAGAGAACAGAAAGAGGGGCGAGAGAGAAAGAACAGAAAGCAGGGAGGGAGAGAACAGAAAGAGGAGAGAAGGAGAGAGCTGGAGGGAAAGTAGATGAAGGGTGACAGGGAGAGATGAGGGAGCTGATAGAGGAAAAGATAGGTAGGAGGGTGAGAGATGGGAGGGAGAAAGAGGGGTGACAGAGAACAGGAGGGGCTGGAGAGACAGAGGAGGGGGAGAGAGGGGAAGGGAGAGGAGGAGAAGTGGAAGAGGGGAGACATGATGGAGAAACAGAGAACCAGTCAACTTGGACAAAGGCCACAAAACATTTGAGCTGAAAAACATACAGTATGTGTGCACTCATCACTGTATGTAATATTAACTACAAATACATATAAACCATGACTAACATGTATAAAAGCTACAAACTACCAACACACAATTAAAAACCCTACAAATACCCGCCTGTTAATTTATACACAAATAACTGCTACAACTGAATACAAAAAACTATAACCGCATGATTAAAAACACAACACGCCCATATAAATGTGATGAGTTGTCAATAAGCAACAACTGTCCATTTAGAACAAACTAAAATAATTTGATTAATTAATACCAATTTATTCTAACATCGTGGCCTCTGTACATTTAAAAGAAAATGCGATCCCCTCATGGTCGCTGAAGTACGTTGGCACTACTACAGAGTCTATGTCATACTCTGTAGATTTCACATATAAATGATCAATTAAAGTCCCCCTCTCAGTTGTGGGAGATTTGACATATTGAACATAACCTCTTTCTGTCATAAAATTGCAGAGACTTGTAGATTTCAATATGTCATCATTAAAATCTCCCACCACCACCACAGTGGCACAATGTGAATTCAGCCAATTCAGTAATCTATCCAAATTATACTTAAATAGAGACATGGGATATGACGGTGGACGATAAACAGCTGCAACTATAATTTTCTGCTCTGCAAAATAATTCACTAAACATTCTAAACTGAAATCCTGTACTGTGATTTCATAGTTAAGGTTTTCTTCACAGTACATGCCAACACCACCGTGCTGTTGGCCCAGTAAACTAGTCAGAGCTGGGTGATGAGTCTGCTGATAGGATAAACTACGGGGACGACTATGGAAATTATACCCTTCAATGTGACTAGTTTGAAAAGTTGAATCTACAGTTAACCATGTCTCTACCACAGCAATACAGTTAGGCTGCCAATGCTGTGTGCATGAGGCCAAATCTGACACATGTTGCACTAAACCCTGAATATTCATAAAAAAGAATGTTAAGACATGTGCCTCTTGTAAGTGCCAGGGTGCACTCGCCACTATGAAGGGAGGCATGTTCTCAAGCGCCGCTCTAATACCATCGTTACAATAAATGGCATTTGCATCAAAGTCTTGAAAAATAAGACCCTCTAAACTCCTAACCCGACTAAGGGCCACATACGCCTGACCCGCTGTAAAAACTTGTTTAAGGGACACCACTGCTTGATCTACGGTTACGCCCTGTACTTTATGAACTGTACACGCCCACGCGAGTTTAAGCGGAAACTGACGACGCTTCTCCCCTCGTTTATTCGCTTATTCTTCTTCTGGTTCTATGCGAGTAGAACCAGTCAGGTCTGCAGGGGTACGTGTTTGCCTCCTCCTCTGCGCGCCTACTCGATCGTCGTCAAATTTAACATAAATTGCTAAAGGAGGCAGGTTTTTCTGTGAATTTCCAACTATATATGTAATTATACCACATACCCCATTTACTAGACCGTCAGCCAAATCTACATTTTTACAAAGCATAACGCGCGCATTTACACCTAAGACTAACGTCTCCTCCAAACTGGCTTGTTTGGATTTATGGAGATGGCCTTGTATTTCTGTTAACTTACCGGTGTTTTTGTCATATCCAAAATCACGCGCATTAATTGTAATTTTTTCCGGACATACTTTATTTAGTATCTTTAAATTATAATTTGTCACAAAGCTATTCTTTGTAAAAATATGTAAAACATCAGGATCTTCACCTGTTTCACATCGTTTTAATATGTCAATATCATCATCAAGCATTGGTGTCCCTCGGGAGCGCACTCTAAGCCGATTTAATAGCTCTGCAAAAGTATTATCTTTTTGTCTAACTATAGTTTTTAACTCCGCAATTTTGAATAAATCTGTAAATAGATTAACACCTACAACTTCTTTGTACAGAGCCTGACCCATGACCGGCGATAATTGAAAGAAATCCCCAACAGCGATAATAGAGACATTTCCAAATGGAGAAAAGTCACGTGACTGTTTAATTTGACGCAACCGACCATGAATATAAGTAAATAATTTTTTATCAACCATGGATATTTCGTCAATGATTACAATTTGTAAATCCATGTACTTAACGCGCAGTGTATTAATCTTTTCCTCTCCTAGTGGAGTATAAGGGAGGGAAACCTTAGTGCCGATACTAAACGTGGTGTGGATAGTAGCCGCCTGTAAGTTATATGCTGCTATCCCTGTCGAAGCCGTTAGTAAAACACTAACACTATCTGGACTTTGGCAAATCGGAGCAAACAATCGTGACGCCTCGTACTGAATCGCCCTGATGAGGTGACTTTTCCCAGTGCCTGCCCCACCCGTGATAAACACATGCAATGGCTCTGGGTTGTTACCAGCTACTTTCTCTAAGCACCATTGCCGTATTTTGTAAAAAATGGACAGTTGTTGCTCATTCAGAGTTTTCACAAGTAAAAGACCCTCTTGACGACTCATGACATTTCTCTTCTCTATTTGACAAACCTGTTCGTTCCTTACAGCCAAGTCTGGAATAGCCTCTTGCTCATGCTCAGAACAAACACCCTGTAACATCTCTCTGAACTCCTCCCTCGTCTCTAACCTCTCCACTTCCTGTTCTGGGCCTCCAAGTCCTCAGCTGCAAGTTCAAAGCGACGCCTATTTGAATCAACTATCAACTTAACCAAATGGGCCGATCCGTCACTTAAACGCACATCGCCGGTTTTATAGAAGTGTTCGAATGTTTCAAATGGAGGCGGCTTAAGGTCGGCCTCAACACGATACGGAAAGAATAACTGGAGAATACTTTGATGAAATAACTCTGGGTTTTTAGTCTCAGAAAACCGCGCATATCTAACGACGGCGGGCTTGGTCCGTGCTCTTTTAGTAATCGCACCTAATCCGTTTTGTAAAAGAATTGGGTTTTTACATTTATCAGACGGACCAAGTAAGCGATATTCGGATACGAATGTCGCTATGCACATGTCATTAAATGTGCTGTCATTTGGTCTACTTAAGTATCTATCAATTATGTTTGTCATCCAAATATCATCCCCCATTTCATCATCTATTTCGCCAATTGGTCTACTCATGCGCACTATATTATCACCAGTGGGGACAAAAGTAACTACATGAAAACTCCTTTAAGTTCATGTTTGTTACGCGATACACAGCTTCCTGCGCAGAGACATCACGATTATGAAGATAAACGCTGCCTAACTTTTTAAATGCCTCTTTTGCACTAACATTACCTTTGGAAGCTTCTTTTTGTGCATTACTTAAAAGTAAACCCATCTCTCTCTCAGCTTTAGAAATATATGAAATAATATACATGACGCACGCCCACGCATCTACAACGAACTGAATGTCCATATTGGCATTCCAGCAACTTAATAATTTCTCGTTGTAGTTGTTTATAAAGGCTTCTCTAACCTCCCTCTTTAAAACTGTGTGTGTGTGTCCGTCTAAAATGCTGTATATCTGTTCAAATGTGGACTGTGTTAACCCCAGTGACGCAAACAACTCTTCAGCACTAAGACACAGGTTATTTTCATCAAGAACAGCATTCTTCAGCACGCTCATAATGAATTGAGCCTCCTCCTTCGTTACAAGGGGCTCTGACTCGGGGTCTTTATGTTTAATAAATGTACGCGTTGATACCGGACGCGGGAAGTTAAAACGACACACTTTGTTATTTTTTCTACATGTTTTTGAGTGACGTTTAGAATGCTGCTGCACTGAAGTCACTTTTTCCAATAAATCTGGATCTGATGGTAGTTCACAGGTAACATATTTATCAACAAACTGAACTACCTCCTCATCTTTATTTACACCGAGCTTTGGGGCATTTTCTATCCAAAATAGACAGTGGACATGGGGTGATCCACGCTGCTGGAATTCTACACGATAAAAATAATCTATCACTTTACCGATGGGCTGAGCTGGGGACAGAATAACTTTACGTAAAAAGCGATGCCAACGGGCGTCAAACATACGAGCCGCAGTTACAGGGTGACGACGCAAAAGGTCACATCTCTCAGCCCAATCTAAATCGTGAACACTCCGAGTACTACCTTCCTGCTTTAAGAGCGTTTTAAGGAGGCTTGACCAGCGGAGATCTGCAGAACTAAATGAACAAAACCACGTCGGAATACCAAGCTGCCGAATACATGCAAACAAATCTTTTTGTGCCGACTGCCAGAATGGCGGCGTGCCTCTAATAGGCTGCTTAAAACGATAGCCATTATCATACAGTAACAAATTTTCTAAAGTTGCATCACCTGCAGCAGCATTACCGTGACCAGAATGTCCCTTTCGCAACGCTATAGATACTTTTGACACGACCTGCTGAACCTCTAACATGTACAATGCTAAGAAAAGAAACTTAAAATTTTGTGCAAACCTACCATCCACATGCAAAAGCCTGTTAATAAAATACCAGCACATGGTCAAATGAACTGGCCGAGGACTGTGAAACGTATTACGACCCTCAAAGTAATGATCAAGAGCTTCCTGAGCTATATCTACAGGCATGAAACACGTATCCTGATACATACAGTGACGCTGTCTATCATGGAGAAGCTCATCATCTAAATCTTCTGCCTGCTCCTGTTCTGCGCCCTTTTCATTCTCTACAGTAACACCTGCACGTGTATCAATAACTTCATTAGCACTGGCTCCCTTATCTGTACCTTCTTCCCTAGCAAACTCATTTACCCACTCTTCATTAAAATCAATGTCAAAGTAATAACTGTTGTTTTCTTTAAGAAACGCAATGGCCCTCCGTACACGTGCTGTATCTACATACTGATACAACCGTCCATGTTACTACGCGGCAATAGCCTAATCGACTCCTTAACCCTTGAAGGTAAACAAGTTACAGGACCGTGAATTCCACGCTGGGAGCCTTTTGGCAAGGCTAAAATCTGCATAAAATTAATATTGAGTGCCACTATGTGCTGTTCAATAGTGTTCAAGCAGGCGAGCTCAGGTGGAATGTCGTCCAATTGTAAATTATTTATCGAACATTCTGGAGGCATTTTACCTTTGCAGAGTTTAGAGTTGCAGGTGTAGCAGATCCATAAACTACCTCTACAATCAAAGAGGGGACATGGTGCAGGACAATCAACATTACACGTATGCAAGTAGGCCTCTGAAATACAGACAGCAGCTACAGCAGCAACAGATTCAGATTTAGCCATAAAGTCATCCTTTCTACAAGGTAAGACCTGGTTCCTAAATAGCAATTTTAAACACACACAGCAGACAAATTCTGGACCACATTCATCTTCCTTTACAAATTGTTCCAAAACAAATGGGAATTTTTCTAGTTTTTGTTTTAATTCCTTCATTTTGTCCCTATAAGCTATACGGGTTTTATTTTTCATACCGATAGCTTTTACTTTGTTTGTATTTATTTTTACATGTTGCTTTATGTTTTTCTCTATATTCTACACTGATTCTGTATTTCTGCTTTTTTGCTGCATTGACTGCAGACTTTTTTTTCTCTCTATATGCTGCATTAATTCGATATTTAGTTTTATTTGCAGCATTGACTGCAGACTTTTTTTTCTCTCTATATGCTGCATTAATTTGATATTTAGTTTTATTTGCAGCATTGATTGCAGACTTTATTTTCTCTCTATACTCTACATTCATACTGTATTTATATTTATTAGTAGCTTTTTTTGCCTCTCTATACTCTACATTATGTCTATATCTTTTTTTTGTAGCTTCCTTAAGTTGTTGTTGATGATGATTGTAATGTGTTAAACTCTTTTCCTTAATTTTTTCTCGGTTTTGTATATATTTTTGCTTTAGTGTTTCTTTGATTGTCTTGTGATGTTTGCTGTATGTGTTTTTCAAATGTTTTAGTTTTTTCTTTTGCATATACCTTGATAATACAGGTTTTATATTCGCCAGATTAACCTGTGACTGGAGGGTTACCGTTTTAGATCTAAAATCATAGACCTCCATTGACAATTGACAGAGTTGGCAGCATTCATAACAGCTGTGAGTGTTGGGCTTTTTGACGCAAGTTACATTTTCATAATGATTACCGTTCTCATTTTCTAAGTATATGCAACTGTTTGACAAAGGCTTGGTAGTACAACCATATTTCACCCAATGTCCATTAACAAAAGTAAATACATCAACACCTAAATAATCAGCGGCAGCGTTAATTTCAACTTCGGTGGCCCATGTGCGCATTTACGCATGTTTGATGCAATGATATAGTCTTCTACAGACGAATAACCATCGCGCAATAGCGTGTTATATTTTAAAGGATTATTTAAAAGGTGTTTCACAATCGCAAGTCTAATTTTCCTATGGTATTTTTGTGTGCCACTAATGGCCTGCGAAATCGCCCGAAAGAAACAATTACTGTCCGCAACTATTTTGTCATGGTGACACGGAGCGCCTAATAGACCTACAGTTTTAGGATCTGCAACACCAACCTTCTGAAACTCAGCCTTAATATGTTTACACAAGTCCTTACAATCACTTTCAGTAAATGGATTGAAGGACAGGGCATTCTCCTGAACACTGCTGCACAGCACATCTAAGTCAACATCAGTATCATGCTTACACATGTTTCGGGGCACAGAAGAAGACACTTCTGCGGCTTCTTTGCGCTTTAAGCCCCTCAGACTATCCTCTGCTACAACATTAACACCAGTGATCTCAAACTCTTTAAAAGACACGTCATCACTATCCTCATCACAATTACCGTAACATGCAGCCAATGCACAAAAATAAATATACAGCTCATCTATACTATTAAAATACACAACCACACTTTTGCCATCAGCATCTACCAACCCATCAGCACTACGCGAGTGAGAGTCGACCACCGCAAACCGACCATTGTTTTTAATAACTGCACAAGTACTACCACAGAGTGTCATAAGACATGTGTCGTACTGTGCCAACATCTGCTCTAAACCACCATCTAATGTTACCCATGCGCCTGCCTCAATGAAGTCATGCTCTACGACAGTAGCAGCTCCATTACATGGCTCACTGAAAGAAAACCTGAACCACTGCCCGTCTATAACAGACTCAGTCGGTAAGTCTGTAACAAGTAAATACCCAATCCCACTAATCGAGCCCAGATTCCGACGCTCGGTGTACAGTGCATCCCCAAGAATCAAAACCCTGTCTAACTGCCTCTGATCCCACGAAAACACATTCAACACCGTATGCTGAGCTAAAGCTACCAGAGATATTGCCATACACTGTACACCTCCATACACGAACCGACCATCGCCCTGATGAAAACTACCCCTAATTACAGAAGGAAGACTTTCCCTATCACTAACAGGTACATCACACTGTGCACAACAAGACTTCTCTTTGTCAGAAGCACTCTCCTCTTGGACAGCTGGTGGACGGCTGAGCGGAGAAGGTTGACTGGTCACAGAAGAAGAAGGAAGGCTGGTCAGATGAGGAGGGCTGGGTGGAGGGAGTGGAGAAGAAGGCAGCAGACAGGTCTCAGGAGAAGGGCAGGCCTACAAGATGCAAAGACAATTGAATATTAGTGTGTCTTCAAACTTCAAACTCCATTTCATTTTTATACTATATATAGTAAAAAAAAATTACATTATATATATCTCTATGTATGTATGCATGTATGTATATATGTAATCAATCCCATCAACATGCTACATAGGTCCCAGGTCGTCACTGTAAAGGAGAAGCCGTTTTCAATTGACTTACCTCGTAAAATATCAAATATATATTTTGTTGACATTGTTAACTCACCTGGTCTGTCATCATCTCTCTGGAACTGCTGAGTGATGTTCCTGGACTCACTTCCACCTCTCCGCACTACAAAAACATTATACATTAGCCCTATATGCACAGTCACAGACACATATCACTCCATTATATAAACTTAGCTCATACCTGGTCCAGTTCCATCTCAGGCAGGGAGACGGGAGGAGAGACAAGTCTCACCTCGAGTGTAGATCCTGCCTCAGACTTTGTGAAGACAATGTACTATTAGTCACCCATTTTTAACAAAGGCTGTGGAAAGACATGACAAGCTCACCTGCCGCTGGGAGCGACGGCGCTTTGAGGCAGGTGGTTTAATTGTCTCGCGAGAGACATTCTCCTTCATCCCAGATGTGGAGCTGGCACGTGTCAAGCGTTTACGTGCCAATCCGGATGTGGAGATGACGGGTGGAGTGTAACGTTTCACCACGTCGGCATAGGAGGGGCAAGGAGGGGAAAGGCTTCTCACCTCCACAACCGCCTATGAAATAAAAGCATGACTGATGAGTAAAATCACACATTTGGCATGTACACATCAACACATAAACAACACTGACCTGGTCCTCCTCCAATGCAGGTGGGGAGCTGACAGGTGAGCAGGGTCTCACCTCCGGACCGGGAGAGGAGCATGAGAGAGCGGGGCGGTGCCTCACCTCCACAACAGGCTACAGAACAACATGTACAAGTCAGTTATATATGCAGGACATAAAATATATCTGTAATCCTGCACCCACCTTCTGCTCCTCCTCCCCGGATGTTGAGCTGGAAGGTGAGCCCCTCTTGCTCATCTTCCCAGCCGTTGCCTTGACCGCTCCCTGGGGCTGGCGTTTAAGGGCAACAGCTTTGCGACGTCCTGGTTGAGACGTCTTTTGAAAAGAAAAGGGTGGTTTCTTTACAAATTGCAAAATCAAAAACTGAGTCTTTTATACATAAGTCAATTTGACAGTAAAAATACCTTCCTTTCCTTAGGAAAAGAGCCAAGGTTGAATGGAGAGATCTTGTCCATCTCAACCAACATGGCGGGGCTGAACACCAAAGGCGAGAAGTGTGTGGAGAAAGCAGGCTCCACCTGTGCATATATCAAAAGTTTTCATATTATGGTCTGTATCATTGGATCAGAACTATGTGACTAGTGTCATGTCATAAACTCACCTCAACCAGTCCTGTCTGGACTCCCACAGGAGAGCTCTGGTTCTTCTGTGAAAAATCAAATCAATAAAGCATGAATAATATATAAATTGTGTTCATACAATGTCATAGCATTCTACATTTAATTCTAAAATGCAGACATATGCAGATATTGTTTGGATGATATATCAAGCCAATATTTACTTGTTTTCATTAATTGGCTATCCGCCCTAAATCTCTATCTCTATGCATAAAGAATAAATATAAAATGCTTAAATTGAACACTTTAGTGTGCTTATAACTGTACAAAATATGTATTAATTGCTCTCTTATAAGGTTATGATTACAAAATTAGATATGAGTGAGTTTCATGGACAATAATCGAAATCAGTCCTATATATCTGCCACTGGTTTCTCTGAAGTCTAAACCATCAGTAACACTATCAGCCATTAAAAAACTCAAATATTTATCTATGCAATTTACATGGAGACAAGCAGTTTACATTATCAGACCAGTTTCTTTGGCTATAAAACACTATAGAATAAATGAAAATTGGATCAGATTATACTGAAAACATTGCAGGCAAAGCAATACAAGAAGTGACGGGCCCTTTATTAGCAAACATAAGGGCACCTTTAAAGCCACAGAGTCTATGGAACAAAGAGCATTTGAACCAAATTACAGAAATAGAAAACTGTTTCACCCTCCAGATACAATATTGGGACACTAAAACAGCTGTGATTTAAAATGGCCATTAAATAAACTAAATAATTATAGCATTTCATATATCCAGGTATAGTAAAAGGGTCACAGTAATGACCATTTATGCCTGAAAACATCTCAAATAAAACACCACCCATATATGTGCTATTTAAAATTTAACGTGCTATTTATATGTGCTATTTAAAATTGAACTCATCATGAGATTTTGCATAGCTTGATTAAAAAAACAAAAACAAAGTTTTGAGTTTGAGTTTCAAACAATGGAAAATTTTATGTGACTTCACTAATACTCAATCAATCAATATCAATTAATATTCTGTGACATCACTTTGTACTGAATAGAACAGTTGCTACAGTTTTAGATGCTTGTACAATTTCATGGCAACTGATCTGCAGCAAAGCACAATCTATATCAACCCTATCAATTCATACATTGTGTCACTGTTACCTTTCTGCCTCATCCAACCAGTGTCCACTCAGTAGGGGGTGGGGGTGGTACGGGCACAGGTCCAGTCATCACCACTCTTGGCTTAACCCTCCTGGTGGCAGGTCGGGGGTGGGATGGGGGAGGAGACACCGGGGCAGCGGGATCCGGTGTCTGTAGCTGCGTGTAGCAAGCCTGCCACAGCAGCTGGGCATAGATCCCCATTCCATGGCTGTCGCTCAGATGGACCTGAAACATTAAGAATATAAGCAAACATCCATTAAAAATTAGTAAGGGCAAACTAACTTTGCACTGCACTACAGCACTGTAAATCAACCATTCAACAATAATATAAACTCAGATTTAAGATTGTGTTTTAACCCATTAGGGAGGAGATAGAGAAGATGGATCTCATCTTAATTAGAAAATGTGCTGAATGTGACCCTGTTAAAGCTGGCACACAGGGGGCAGTGCAGAGCCAAACACAAATGAACAAATAAGAACACTGAACTTACGCCGTCCCAGCTCCACAGCTCCAGGCGATCCATCGGAAACTGCTCAGCCACAGGGAAAAAGCGGATTCCTTTGAAAACATAAGCACATCACTAAACTATTGTATTAAATATAAAGGGGACACATGCAACACTGTTCAAAAGAAAGTGTTCTAAAGTATTGAACAAACATTGCAAACATTATTATACCCATGCGCGCTGAGACCCGGTGGTACTCCTGTCTCAGGAGGGTCTGGACTTCCAAATCATCAACCAGACGATTCGGAAAATCCATGACACAGACCTATGTGAAACATTAACACGTTAACATACTGTGAAATATCAAACAAGCAAAAAATAATAATAATTAAAAAATATACCCTCTGCCAGCGGCTGCAGACATAGGCCAGGAGTCGGCCGAACTCAGCTGCAGCCTCATCAACAGTGCGGCTGGCGTGAAGGTTGTTGCACGGGGAGAGCAGGCAGACCAGAGCAGGCTCTATGAAAATCAAGAACTTTAATGCCCAAGAAATCATTTAAACACATGGACATTGAGATAATCAACAAAATGACATTACACATGTTTTGTTGTACCAATAAATTAAGATCATTTGTTTAAATTATCTTCTTAAATATGCTGAATCAAAGCTTTTTTTTTTTTTTTAAAGAAACACTATGTAACATTTGTGGTGGAGGGGATGCCTCCCACTTGTCTCCATGGAGATGTTTTTGTTTTGTCTAGATGGCCATCTCTTTCCTTGGACACAGGCAACATCACCAGGTACAAATCAGATGTACTTCTGTGCAATAAAAATGTAAGATGAATGAGCTTTAATGCCATATGGTGGGACATTCCAAGAAACGCAAGAATATCTCCGTGAAGACAAGCAGGTATCTTAACCTGCACCAAAAAAGTTACATAGGGCACCTATAAAAATTTGGATTCAGCAAATTCAAACTATTTCAGGACATTATCAAAACAATTATTCAATTTTGTAGGTTCAAAAACACAATATTTTCATTACTAGCTCACCTCTGGTCAGCGCGGTCGCAGCCAGCTCCCGGTGGATGTCACGTGCAGAACCTCCAGGGGTCGAACTGAACCCAAAGGAAAGACATCCCTCTGGCATCGGCACGAACCCATCCACGATAGCTCGTAGATGAGAGTGCCCGACAATCAGAACGAACTAGAGACAACAAAAAAAGTGCACTCTGTAATCCTTCTGTTGGAAAGTCTATTACCTAAACTGTACATATGCTTTAGTCATAAATAATGTAATTAAAGGTTGCTTTTTTTCTTGCTTTTTTGCTATAGTCTACAGTATGATATAAAGCATTTCTGACCTTTCTAACAGGGCAAGTGTCTGGAGAGGCCACCCCTCTCCCAGTAAGAATGCATGCATTTAAAATTGATTTTAAACATGATTTTTTCTTTTTTACTAATTCACCCCTAATTATATAAATGCAAATAGGCACGTTTACTGCTATACTGTGGAACACTGCAGACAAAGCAAGACAGACGGGCATGTGCCCCCTTCCAGAAAAACACTACACCTTTAATATTCCACAACAAATGCTTTTCGCTCATTCTTAGTGAATGTCTGTGATAGCATGAAATCTCATTTTAGAATACAAAAACCGCCAATTTATATGAAAACAAACCTTCTTATCAGGACACTCTGGCGGAATGAACAACTTGTAAGGCCTTCCGGTGACGGGGGAAGTCTTCCAGTTCTGCTTCCGCACAGAATGCAGAGAACCAGTACCATGGCCTACAAAGGAATTAACAAAACACAAGCTTGTAGAGGCGGGTCAAAATGTATAGAATAAAATATAAACATACGAATGATGGGCTCAGGGCTGGGGGAGAGACGAAGGAGGGCAGCGGCCGCGAGCTGGTCCTCTCGCCTCTTCCTCGACGCAATGGACTTAAGGTGTCCCTTTCGACGAGGCATCTGAAAACATACATAAAATGTTAAAAGCAAGAGTCACTGGTGTACACATTAGTCACAATAAAGGACTAAGACTAAATATTGCAACCTTTAGCTACACAACTTAATGATATAACTAAACCAGAACTAAGTCAGGAATGAACGAAAATACTGAATATTATAATAAAGCAGGAGTAAATGAGAACCAAAAAGCCAGGACTAGTATTGCAACTAATTAGGACTAAATTAAACCTAAACTAGGACTACAAGAACCAGAACGAGAAAAAAAACTAAAATACAAGGTTATACCAGGAGTAGAATCACAACTTCAAAAACAGGACTGAACTACATGCAGAAAATATCCGAGACCAAATAAGATTGCACTTTGCACAGCACATACACAAAAATAAAGCAACAACTAAACCAGGAATAAACAAGGAGAACAGGTCAAACACAAGAGTACATTACCTCACTTACTGTCTTTTCCTTTTTAACAATGCATATCAATATTACATACTTATGAGAAAAACAGAGGACCTTTAAAAGCCAAAAAAGTCTGTGTGAAAATAAACCATGATCAAAGTAGGACCTTTTGGACACATTCTTATTTATTTATTATTATATTTATTAGTGGGCTCCAGCTCATTCTCTCCCTTTTTCCCATTGACTTACATTGAGATCTTATTGTCCCTCTCTCTATACCTGCTGCACTGAGCCTCGTCATTTTGGTCTTCAAATGTTCATATGAACCCGTTTGAACACATGATCCAGATTTTTTTTTTCTTCGCTAAAAACCTATTCATAACCTGGCTCCAGATTCACTCCTGTAACCGTTAGCATCACAAGACTCATTTGAGCGGCGCTGAACGCTGTGGGTGACGTCACACTCACTTAATCCACTCATATTTACGGTCTGTGAGTACAACAGGTCAGACAGTCCAGTAAATTTAAAAAAAGATCATAATTTAATCATGTCTACTTCAAACCACTTCAACACCAGGATTTGACTGAGAAAGGACTACACCAGAGTCATGTACAGCCAACTAAACAAACACAATGACACACAGCAGGTCTAACCCAGATCAGGATCAGGTCTAAACCAGGTCTAGTCCAACTCCAGACCCAGACTAGATCTACCTACACTCGGACTAGACCCAGAGCAGGACTACCCAGGTCTACACCAGAACCATTTAAGACATGGACTAGACCTGGACTTAATCAGAACATAAGTAAAACTGTTGGTGATCCTCTCTGTTCTCAGACACACAAAACCAAGGACACTAAAACAAAACGTACTGCCCCCAGAAACTGCATAGCGACAGTTTCCCGCTTTTGCCAAACTGTTTTCTGATTGGTCAAGCCAGACATACATACGCACGAACACACACCCATACACGCACACATACTACACACACACATATACAACCACACATATACACACACACATACACACTTATATACACACATATACATACACGCACACACATATACACATAAATGCACCTACACGCACACACATGCACTCACGCACACATACACGCACACACATATATGCACTCACATACATACATGCACGCACGCACACAGCGCACACACAAAACTAGACCAGGTCTAGATAAGGTCTCAATCAGACCCAGAATTATTTAACAAAATTAAATTATTTAGCAGAACTAAGAATCCCCTCTGCCTCTAGGCGAAAAAAAAAAGCACAGGCAACGAGGCTCCTGCCATCAAGAACTCAGGTTCTGTTCTGTTCTCACAAGAGCCAAGCTGCTCTGACACTCCAGCTACACACAGTTAACCGAGCCACACACCCTGTACTGACGAGCTCCGAGCGTTACGGCCGCGGTGCCCCGTGAGCAGCCGCGGTTCCCGTGAGCCGCGCTGTTCGCCACAGTGTGGATCACCTGCTCGGTGGTTCACCTGCAGCTAATTGTCTAATCAGCCCCACTATTTAGTTCTGTCCTCATCCTTTGTTCTTTGTCAGTTCATTCCTCCTCTATCCCTCGTCTATGTCCTCGTCCTGCTTGTCCATGTCCACGTCCACGTCGTCGTCCTGCTTGTCCACGTCGTCCTGCCTGACCTTGTTGTCCAGTCTGTCTACCTGTGAGTCTACCCGTGAGTCTACCCCAGTGTCTTCCCTCCGTCTATGTCTCCAGCCTGTTTCCATCACCACATCCTTCATTCCCGGCAATAAACCTGTTAAACCTCTACCTGCGCCAATGTCTCTGCTTTGGGGTCCTCAACCACACTCAAACCATGACAAGAGGGAGTCTATTCTGAGAGTCTATTCTGTGTAATACAGTATAAGACCTTTAAACATTTCGGAACACAGGATTCCCAGGGTCAAGGGTCAAGGATATTGAAAATGTCATTTTCTAGGTCTGAAAAAGTCATGGAATGGCAAAGAACCCCGTGATCAACGGAGGAATCTGTCTCTGGCCCCATCAGATGACGTGATCTCATTCTGGAACCTGAAAAGCACCAATCAGATTCCGGAGTTGCCGTGGGTTTTGTTACCATGGCAACTCCGGAGCTTTGATTAAAATCAGGACCGAGGACATCATTGCTTTAGAGTTCCGTGCCGTTTTGTTACCGTGGCAACTCCGGAGCTTTGATTCAAATAAGGACCGAAAGACTGAAAGCTTTTCACTTTAAAAAGACTTTAAAGCTAAAGCACATAGTGGGTGTAACTAACGCTGGATCATCAGTTGCAAGTTGCTTTACAGAAGAGACACATTCAGCAGAGCATTACAACAGCAGAGTGCATACTTTATTCAGAAAGTATCATATCTATTACCTTTCTCACTTACAATCACAGTTTTTCAGAGTTATGGAAGACAACGACAGTACAGGATTTACTTCAGAGGAGATGAGGCAGATGGCTGAGCAGAGGAGCTCCATCCGTCTGGAACTCTCAGAGACTTTAAGAAACTTCACAAACTCAGAAGAGACTGAGGAGGTCCTAGAGATGGTGAAGAGTGAGGTGACCTTCAAACCGAACTCACCCCGCCTCTATTTCAAAGAGATGTGGGTAAAGTGCACCAGACGACTCATGCACAACACTGGGGCCAACATTAAAAGAATATTAATTAAGTGCAGCTGTGAGTTGTGTCGTCAGACACTCGTCCCTCAAGAAGAAACCTGCAATGTTCCCTCAACATCTCAGGACACTCTATGCCCTCGTGTTCCAGCATTACCTTTAAACACACTATCCACTCGTGATACAGCTTCACTTCGGGGTACACTGTCTCCTTATGCTAAGTCCTTACGTCCAAAGACACTATCCACTGGTGTTACATCTTCACCTCAGGGTACACTGTCTCCTTATGCTAAGTCCTTACGTCCAAAGACACTATCCACTGGTGTTACATCTTCACCTCAGAGTACACTGTCTCCTTATGCTAAGTCCTTACGTCCAAAGACACTATCCACTGGTGTTACATCTTCACCTCAGAGTACACTGTCTCCTTATGCTAAGTCCTTAAGTCCAAAGACACTATCCACTGGTGTTACATCTTCACCTCAGGGTACACTGTCTCCTTATGCTAAGTCCTTACGTCCAAAGACACTATCCACTGGTGTTACATCTTCACCTCAGAGTACACAGTCTCCTTATGCTAAGTTGTTACATCCAAAGACACTATCCACTGGTGTTACATCTTCACCTCAGAGTACACTGTCTCCTTATGCTAAGTCCTTACGTCCAAAGACACTATCCACTGGTGTTACATCTTCACCTCAGAGTACACTGTCTCCTTATGCTAAGTCCTTAAGTCCAAAGACACTATCCACTGGTGTTACATCTTCACCTCAGGGTACACTGTCTCCTTATGCTAAGTCCTTACGTCCAAAGACACTATCCACTGGTGTTACACCTTCACCTCAGGGTACACTGTCTCCTTATGCTAAGTCCTTACGTCCAAAGACACTATCCACTGGTGTTACATCTTCACCTCAGGGTACACTGTCTCCTTATGCTAAGTCCTTACGTCCAAAGAAACTATCCACTGGTGTTACACCTTCACCTCAGAGTACACTGTCTCCTTATGCTAAGTCCTTACGTCCAAAGACACTATCCACTGGTGTTACATCTTCACCTCAGAGTACACTGTCTCCTTATGCTAAGTCCTTACGTCCAAAGACACTATCCACTGGTGTTACATCTTCACCTCAGGGTACACTGTCTCCTTATGCTAAGTCCTTACGTCCAAAGACACTATCCACTGGTGTTACATCTTCACCTCAGGGTACACTGTCTCCTTATGCTAAGTCCTTACGTCCAAAGACACTATCCACTGGTGTTACATCTTCACCTCAGGGTACACTGTCTCCTTATGCTAAGTCCTTACGTCCAAAGACACTATCCACTGGTGTTACATCTTCACTTCGGGGTACACTGTCTCCTTATGCTAAGTCCTTACGTCCAAAGACACTATCCACTGGTGTTACATCTTCACCTCAGGGTACACTGTCTCCTTATGCTAAGTCCTTACGTCCAAAGACACTATCCACTGGTGTTACATCTTCACTTCGGGGTACACTGTCTCCTTATGCTAAGTCCTTACGTCCAAAGACACTATCCACTGGTGTTACGTCTTCACCTCGGGGTACACAGTCTCCTTATGCTAAGTCCTTATGTCTAAACACACTATCCACTGGTGTTACACCTTCACCTCGGGGTAAACAGTCCACGAACACTAAGGCCTTACCTCGAAACACAATATCCACTCGCATTACATCGCATACACCCCGGGACACTCCGTCCCCCAGCGGTCCCTCACCACCCCCGGACACTCCGTCCACAAGCGGTCCGTCACCACCACGGGACACTCCGTCCGCCAGCGGTCCCTCACCACCCCCGGACACTCTGTCCCCAAGCGGTCCGTCACCACCACGGGACACTCCATCCCCCAGCGGTCCGTCACCACCCCCGGAAACTCCGTCACCCAGCGGTCCGTCACCACCCCGGGACACTCCGTCCCCCAGCTGTCCGTCACCACCCCCGGAAACTCCGTCACCCAGCGGTCCGTCACCACCCCGGGACACTCCGTCCCCCAGTGGTCCGTCACCACCCCGGGACACTCCGTCCCCCAGCGGTGCGTCACCACCCTTTCACACTCCATCCCCCAGTGGTCCTTCACCACCCCGTGACACTCCGTCCCACAGCGCTCTGTCACCACTCCTGGAGACTGCGTCCCCCAGCGGTCCTTCACCACCCCAGGACACTCCGTCCCCCAGCGGTCTGTCACCACCCCAAGACATTCCTTTGCCAAGCGGTCTGTCACCACCCCGTGACACTCCGTCCCCCAGCGGTCTGTCACCACCCCGTGACACTCCGTCCCCCAGCGGTGCATCACCACCCTTTGACACGCCGTCCCCCAACGGTCCTTCACCACCGTGGGACACTCCGTCCACCAGCGGTCTGTCACCACCCCGTGACACTCCGTCCCCCAGCGGTGCGTCACCACCCTTTGACACTCCGTCCCCCAGCGGTCTGTCACCACCCCGTGACACTCCGTCCCCCAGCGGTGCGTCACCACCCTTTGACACTCCATCCCCCAGCGGTCCTTCACCACCCCGGGACACTCCGTCCCCCAGCGGTGCGTCACCACCCTTTGACACTCCATCCCCCAGCGGTCCTTCACCACCCCGTGACACTCCGTCCCACAGCGCTCTGTCACCACTCCTGGAGACTCCGTCCCCCAGCGGTCCTTCACCACCCCAGGACACTCCGTCCCCCAGCGGTCCGTCACCACCCCAGGACATTCCTTTGCCAAGCGGTCTGTCACCACCCAGTGACACTCCGTCCCCCAGCGGTGCGTCACCACCCTTTGACACTCCATCCCCCAGCGGTCCTTCACCACCCCGGGACACTCCGTCCCCCAGCGGTGCGTCACCACCCTTTGACACTCCATCCCCCAGCGGTCCGTCACCACCCCAGGACATTCCTTTGCCAAGCGGTCTGTCACCACCCTGTGACACTCCGTCCCCCAGCGGTCTGTCACCACCCCGTGACACTCCTGCCCCCAGCGGTCAGTCACCACCCCAGGACATTCCTTCGCCCAGCGGTCTGTCACCACCCCGTGACACTCCGTCCCACAGCGCTCTGTCACCACTCCTGGACACTCCGTCGCCCAGCGGTCCGTCACCACCCCAAGAAACTCTGTCCCCAAGCGGTCCTTCACCACCCCGGGACACTCCGACGCACAGTGATCTGTCACCACCCTTTGACACTCCGTACCCCAGCGTTCCTTCACCATCCCGTGACACTCCGTCCCCCAGCGGTCTGTCACCACCCTTTGACACTCCGTCCCCCAACGTTCCTTCACCACCGTGGGACACTCCGTCCCCCAGCGGTCCTTCACCACCCCGGGACACTCCGTCCCCCAGCGGTGCGTCACCACCCTTTGACACTCCATCCCCCAGCGGTCCTTCACCACCCCGGGACACTCCGTCCCCCAGCGGTCTGTCACCACCGTGGGACACTCCGTCCCCCAGCGGTGCATCACCACCCTTTGACACTCTGTCCCCCAGCGGTCTGTCACCACCCCGTGACACTCCGTCCCCCAGCGGTGCGTCACCACCCTTTGACACTCCATCCCCCAGTGGTCCGTCACAAACCCGGGACACTCCGACGCACAGTGGTCTGTCACCACCCCGGGACACTCCATCCACCAGAGGTCCGTCACCACCCTTTGACACTCCATCCCCCAGAGGTGCGTCACCACCCTTTGACACTCCGTCCCCCAGCGGTCCGTCACCACCCTACGACAGTCCGTCCCCCAGCGGTCTGTCACCACCCCGTGACACTCCGTCCCCCAGCGGTGCGTCACCACCCTTTGACACTCCATCCCCCAGCGGTCCTTCACCACCCCGGGACACTCCGTCCCCCAGCGGTGCGTCACCACCCTTTGACACTCCATCCCCCAGCGGTCCGTCACCACCCCAGGACATTCCTTTGCCAAGCGGTCTGTCACCACCCTGTGACACTCCGTCCCCCAGCGGTCTGTCACCACTCCTGGACACTCCGTCGCCCAGCGGTCCGTCACCACCCCAAGAAACTCTATCCCCAAGCGGTCCTTCACCACCCCGGGACACTCCGACGCACAGTGATCTGTCACCACCCTTTGACACTCCGTACCCCAGCGTTCCTTCACCATCCCATGACACTCCGTCCCCCAGCGGTCTGTCACCACCCTTTGACACTCCGTCCCCCAACGTTCCTTCACCACCGTGGGACACTCCGTCCCCCAGCGGTCCGTCACCACCCGGGACACTCCGTCCCCCTGCGGTGCGTCACCACCCTTTGACACTCCATCCCCCAGCGGTCCTTCACCACCCCGGGACACTCCGTCCACCAGCGGTCAGTCACCACCGTGGGACACTCCGTCCCCCAGCGGTGCGTCACCACCCGTTGACACTCAGTCCCCCAGCGGTCAGTCACCACCCCGTGACACTCCGTCCCCAGCGGTGCGTCACCACCCTTTGACACTCCATCCCCCAGTGGTCCGTCACAAACCCGGGACACTCCGACGCACAGAGGTCTGTCACCACCCCGGGACACTCCATCCACCAGAGGTCCGTCACCACCCTTTGACACTCCATCCCCCAGCGGTGCGTCACCACCCTTTGACACTCCGTCCCCCAGCGGTCCGTCACCACCCTACGACAGTCCGTCCCCCAGCGGTCTGTCACCACCCCGTGACACTCCGTCCCCCAGCGGTGCGTCACCACCCTTTGACACTCCATCCCCCAGCGGTACTTCACCACCCCGGGACACTCCGTCCCACAGCGCTCTGTCACCACTCCTGGAGACTCCGTCCCCCAGCGGTCCTTCACCACCCCAGGACACTCCGTCCCCCAGCGGTCCGTCACCACCCCAGGACATTCCTTTGCCAAGCGGTCTGTCACCACCCCGTGACACTCCGTCCCCCAGCGGTGCGTCACCACCCTTTGACACTCCATCCCCCAGCGGTCCTTCACCACCCCGGGACACTCCGTCCCCCAGCGGTGCGTCACCACCCTTTGACACTCCATCCCCCAGCGGTCCTTCACCACCCCAGGACACTCCGTCCCCCAGCGGTCCGTCACCACCCCAGGACATTCCTTTGCCAAGCGGTCTGTCACCACCCCGTGACACTCCGTCCCCCCGCGGTCTGTCACCACCGCCTGACACTCCTGCCCCCAGCGGTCAGTCACCACCCCAGGACATTCCTTCGCCCAGCGGTCTGTCACCACCCCGTGACACTCCGTCCCACAGCGCTCTGTCACCACTCCTGGAGACTCCGTCCCCCAGCGGTCCTTCACCACCCCAGGACCCTCCGTCCCCCAGCGGTCCGTCACCACCCCAGGACATTCCTTTACCAAGCGGTCTGTCACCACCCCGTGACACTCCGTCCCCCAGCGGTCTGTCACCACCCCGTGACACTCCTGCCCCCAGCGGTCAGTCACCACCCAAGGACATTCCTTCGCCCAGCGGTCTGTCACCACCCCGTGACACTCCGTCCCACAGCGCTCTGTCACCACTCCTGGACACTCCGTCGCCCAACGGTCCGTCACCACCCCAAGAAACTCCGTCCCCAAGCGGTCCTTCACCACCCCGGGACACTCCGACGCACAGTGGTCTGTCACCACCCTTTGACACTCCGTACCCCAGCGTTCCTTCACCACCCCGGGACACTCCGTCCCTCAGCGGTCTGTCACCACCGTGGGACACTCCGTCCCCCAGCGGTGCGTCACCACCCTTTGACACTCCGTCCCCCAGCGGTGCGTCACCACCCTTTGACACTCCATCCCCCAGCGGTCCGTCACAAACCCGGGACACTCCGACGCACAGTGGTCTGTCACCACCCCGGGACACTCCATCCACCAGAGGTCCGTCACCACCCTTTGACACTCCGTCCCCCAGCGGTGCGTCACCACCCTTTGACACTCCGACTCCCAGCGTTCCGTCACCACCCTACGACATTCCTTTGCCAAGCGGTCTGTCACCACCCCGTGACACTCCGTCCCCCAGCGGTGCGTCACCACTCTTTGACACTCCATCCCCCAGCGTAACTTCAGAACCCCGGGACACTCCGTCCCCCAGCGGTGCGTCACCACCCTTTGACACTCCATCCCCCAGCGGTCCGTCACCACCCCAGGACATTCCTTTGCCAAGCGGTCTGTCACCACCCTGTGACACTCCGTCCCCCAGCGGTCTGTCACCACCCCGTGACACTCCTGCCCCCAGCGGTCAGTCACCACCCCAGGACATTCCTTCGCCCAGCGGTCTGTCACCACCCCGTGACACTCCGTCCCACAGCGCTCTGTCACCACTCCTGGACACTCCGTCGCCCAGCGGTCCGTCACCACCCCAAGAAACTCTGTCCCCAAGCGGTCCTTCACCACCCCGGGACACTCCGACGCACAGTGATCTGTCACCACCCTTTGACACTCCGTACCCCAGCGTTCCTTCACCATCCCGTGACACTCCGTCCCCCAGCGGTCTGTCACCACCCTTTGACACTCCGTCCCCCAACGTTCCTTCACCACCGTGGGACACTCCGTCCCCCAGCGGTCCTTCACCACCCCGGGACACTCCGTCCCCCAGCGGTGCGTCACCACCCTTTGACACTCCATCCCCCAGCGGTCCTTCACCACCCCGGGACACTCCGTCCCCCAGCGGTCTGTCACCACCGTGGGACACTCCGTCCCCCAGCGGTGCATCACCACCCTTTGACACTCCGTCCCCCAGCGGTCTGTCACCACCCCGTGACACTCCGTCCCCCAGCGGTGCGTCACCACCCTTTGACACTCCATCCCCCAGTGGTCCGTCACAAACCCGGGACACTCCGACGCACAGTGGTCTGTCACCACCCCGGGACACTCCATCCACCAGAGGTCCGTCACCACCCTTTGACACTCCATCCCCCAGAGGTGCGTCACCACCCTTTGACACTCCGTCCCCCAGCGGTCCGTCACCACCCTACGACAGTCCGTCCCCCAGCGGTCTGTCACCACCCCGTGACACTCCGTCCCCCAGCGGTGCGTCACCACCCTTTGACACTCCATCCCCCAGCGGTCCTTCACCACCCCAGGACACTCCGTCCCCCAGCGGTGCGTCACCACCCTTTGACACTCCATCCCCCAGCGGTCAGTCACCACCCCAGGACATTCCTTCGCCCAGCGGTCTGTCACCACCTCGTGACACTCCGTCCCACAGCGCTCTGTCACCACTCCTGGACACTCCGTCGCCCAGCGGTCCGTCACCACCCCAAGAAACTCTGTCCCCAAGCGGTCCTTCACCACCCCGGGACACTCCGACGCACAGTGATCTGTCACCACCCTTTGACACTCCGTACCTCAGCGTTCCTTCACCATCCCATGACACTCCGTCCCCCAGCGGTCTGTCACCACCCTTTGACACTCCGTCCCCCAACGTTCCTTCACCACCGTGGGACACTCCGTCCCCCAGCGGTCCTTCACCACCCCGGGACACTCCGTCCCCCAGCGGTGCGTCACCACCCTTTGACACTCCATCCCCCAGCGGTCCTTCACCACCCCGGGACACTCCGTCCACCAGCGGTCTGTCACCACCGTGGGACACTCCGTCCCCCAGCGGTGCATCACCACCCTTTGACACTCTGTCCCCCAGCGGTCTGTCACCACCCCGTGACACTCCGTCCCCCAGCGGTGCGTCACCACCCTTTGACACTCCATCCCCCAGTGGTCCGTCACAAACCCGGGACACTCCGACGCACAGTGGTCTGTCACCACCCCGGGACACTCCATCCACCAGAGGTCCGTCACCACCCTTTGACACTCCATCCCCCAGAGGTGCGTCACCACCCTTTGACACTCCGTCCCCCAGCGGTCCGTCACCACCCTACGACAGTCCGTCCCCCAGCGGTCTGTCACCACCCCGTGACACTCCGTCCCCCAGCGGTGCGTCACCACCCTTTGACACTCCATCCCCCAGCGGTACTTCACCACCCCGGGACACTCCGTCCCACAGCGCTCTGTCACCACTCCTGGAGACTCCGTCCCCCAGCGGTCCTTCACCACCCCAGGACACTCCGTCCCCCAGCGGTCCGTCACCACCCCAGGACATTCCTTTGCCAAGCGGTCTGTCACCACCCCGTGACACTCCGTCCCCCAGCGGTGCGTCACCACCCTTTGACACTCCATCCCCCAGCGGTCCTTCACCACCCCGGGACACTCCGTCCCCCAGCGTTGCGTCACCACCCCTTGACACTCCATCCCCCAGCGGTCAGTCACCACCCCATGACACTCCGTCCCCAGCGGTCCGTCACCACCCCAGGACATTCCTTTGCCAAGCGGTCTGTCACCACCCCGTGACACTCCGTCCCCCCGCGGTCTGTCACCACCGCCTGACACTCCTGCCCCCAGCGGTCAGTCACCACCCCAGGACATTCCTTCGCCCAGCGGTCTGTCACCACCCCGTGACACTCCGTCCCACAGCGCTCTGTCACCACTCCTGGAGACTCCGTCCCCCAGCGGTCCTTCACCACCCCAGGACCCTCCGTCCCCCAGCGGTCCGTCACCACCCCAGGACATTCCTTTACCAAGCGGTCTGTCACCACCCCGTGACACTCCGTCCCCCAGCGGTCTGTCACCACCCCGTGACACTCCTGCCCCCAGCGGTCAGTCACCACCCAAGGACATTCCTTCGCCCAGCGGTCTGTCACCACCCCGTGACACTCCGTCCCACAGCGCTCTGTCACCACTCCTGGACACTCCGTCGCCCAACGGTCCGTCACCACCCCAAGAAACTCCGTCCCCAAGCGGTCCTTCACCACCCCGGGACACTCCGACGCACAGTGGTCTGTCACCACCCTTTGACACTCCGTACCCCAGCGTTCCTTCACCACCCCGGGACACTCCGTCCCTCAGCGGTCTGTCACCACCGTGGGACACTCCGTCCCCCAGCGGTGCGTCACCACCCTTTGACACTCCGTCCCCCAGCGGTGCGTCACCACCCTTTGACACTCCATCCCCCAGCGGTCCGTCACAAACCCGGGACACTCCGACGCACAGTGGTCTGTCACCACCCCGGGACACTCCATCCACCAGAGGTCCGTCACCACCCTTTGACACTCCGTCCCCCAGCGGTGCGTCACCACCCTTTGACACTCCGACTCCCAGCGTTCCGTCACCACCCTACGACATTCCTTTGCCAAGCGGTCTGTCACCACCCCGTGACACTCCGTCCCCCAGCGGTGCGACACCACTCTTTGACACTCCATCCCCCAGCGTAACTTCAGAACCCCGGGACACTCCGTCCCCCAGCGGTGCGTCACCACCCTTTGACACTCCATCCCCCAGCGGTCCTTCACCACCCCGTGACACTCCGTCCCACATCGCTCTGTCACCACTCCTGGAGACTCCGTCCCCCAGCGGTCCTTCACCACCCCAGGACACTCCGTCCCCCAGCGGTCCGTCACCACCCCAGGACATTCCTTTCCCAAGCGGTCTGTCACCACCCCGTGACACTCCGTCCCCCAGTGGTGCGTCACCACCCTTTGACACTCCATCCCCCAGCGGTCCTTCACCACCCCGGGACACTCCGTCCCCCAGCGGTGCGTCACCACCCTTTGACACTCCATCCCCCAGCGGTCTGTCACCACCCCGTGACACTCCTGCCCCCAGCGGTCAGTCACCACCCCAGGACATTCCTTCGCCCAGCGGTCTGTCACCACCCCGTGACACTCCGTCCCACAGCGCTCTGTCACCACTCCTGGAGACTCCGTCCCCCAGCGGTCCTTCACCACCCCAGGACACTCCGTCCCCCAGCGGTCCGTCACCACCCCAGGACATTCCTTTGCCAAGCGGTCTGTCACCACCCCAAGAAACTCCGTCCCCAAGCGGTCCTTCACCACCCCGGGACACTCCGACGCACAGTGGTCTGTCACCACCCTTTGACACTCCGTACCCCAGCGTTCCTGCACCACCCCGGGGCACTCCGTCCACCAGCAGTCTGTCACCACCCCGTGACACTCCGTCCCCCAGCGGTGCGTCACCACCCTTTGACACTCCGTCCCCCAACGGTCCTTCACCACCGTGGGACACTCCGTCCCCCAGCGGTGCGTCACCACCCTTTGACACTCCGTCCCCCAGCGGTCCTTCACCACCCCGGGACACTCCGTCCCCCAGCGGTGCGTCACCACCCTTTGACACTCCATCCCCCAGCGGTCCTTCACCACCCCGGGACACTCCGTCCCCCAGCGGTCTGTCACCACCGTGGGACACTCCGTCCCCCAGCGGTGCGTCACCACCCTTTGACACTCTGTCCCCCAGCGGTCCGTCACCACCGTGGGACACTCCGTCCCCCAGCGGTCCGTCACAAACCCGGGACACTCCGACGCACAGTGGTCTGTCACCACCCCGGGACACTCCATCCACCAGAGGTCCGTCACCACCCTTTGACACTCCGTCCCCCAGCGGTGCGTCACCACCCTTTGACACTCCGTCCCCCAGCGGTCCGTCACCACCCTACGACAGTCCGTCCCCCAGCGGTCTGTCACCACCCCGTGACACTCCGTCCCCCAGCGGTGCGTCACCACCCTTTGACACTCCATCCCCCAGCGGTCCTTCACCACCCCGTGACACTCCGTCCCACAGCGCTCTGTCACCACTCCTGGAGACTCCGTCCCCCAGCGGTCCTTCACCACCCCAGGACACTCCGTCCCCCAGCGGTCCGTCACCACCCCAGGACATTCCTTTCCCAAGCGGTCTGTCACCACCCCGTGACACTCCGTCCCCCAGCGGTGCGTCACCACCCTTTGACACTCCATCCCCCAGCGGTCCTTCACCACCCCGGGACACTCCGTCCCCCAGCGGTGCGTCACCACCCTTTGACACTCCATCCCCCAGCGGTCTGTCACCACCCCGTGACACTCCTGCCCCCAGCGGTCAGTCACCACCCCAGGACATTCCTTCGCCCAGCGGTCTGTCACCACCCCGTGACACTCCGTCCCACAGCGCTCTGTCACCACTCCTGGAGACTCCGTCCCCCAGCGGTCCTTCACCACCCCAGGACACTCCGTCCCCCAGCGGTCCGTCACCACCCCAGGACATTCCTTTGCCAAGCGGTCTGTCACCACCCCAAGAAACTCCGTCCCCAAGCGGTCCTTCACCACCCCGGGACACTCCGACGCACAGTGGTCTGTCACCACCCTTTGACACTCCGTACCCCAGCGTTCCTGCACCACCCCGGGACACTCCGTCCACCAGCGGTCTGTCACCACCCCGTGACACTCCGTCCCCCAGCGGTGCGTCACCACCCTTTGACACTCCGTCCCCCAACGGTCCTTCACCACCGTGGGACACTCCGTCCCCCAGCGGTGCGTCACCACCCTTTGACACTCCGTCCCCCAGCGGTCCTTCACCACCCCGGGACACTCCGTCCCCCAGCGGTGCGTCACCACCCTTTGACACTCCATCCCCCAGCGGTCCTTCACCACCCCGGGACACTCCGTCCCCCAGCGGTGCGTCACCACCCTTTGACACTCTGTCCCCCAGCGGTCCGTCACCACCGTGGGACACTCCGTCCCCCAGCGGTCCGTCACAAACCCGGGACACTCCGACGCACAGTGGTCTGTCACCACCCCGGGACACTCCATCCACCAGAGGTCCGTCACCACCCTTTGACACTCCGTCCCCCAGCGGTGCGTCACCACCCTTTGACACTCCGTCCCCCAGCGGTCCGTCACCACCCTACGACAGTCCGTCCCCCAGCGGTCTGTCACCACCCCGTGACACTCCGTCCCCCAGCGGTGCGTCACCACCCTTTGACACTCCATCCCCCAGCGGTCCTTCACCACCCCGGGACACTCCGTCCCACAGCGCTCTGTCACCACTCCTGGAGACTCCGTCCCCCAGCGGTCCTTCACCACCCCAGGACACTCCGTCCCCCAGCGGTCCGTCACCACCCCAGGACATTCCTTTGCCAAGCGGTCTGTCACCACCCCGTGACACTCCGTCCCCCAGCGGTGCGTCACCACCCTTTGACACTCCGTCCCCCAGCGGTCCTTCACCACCCCGTGACACTCCGTCCCCCAGCGGTCCTTCACCACCCCGTGACACTCCGTCCCACAGCGCTCTGTCACCACTCTTGGAGACTCCGTCCCCCAGCGGTCCTTCACCACCCCGGGACACTCCGTCCCCCAGCGGTCTGTCACCACCCTTTGACACTCCATCCCCCAGCGGTCCTTCACCACCCCGTGACACTCCGTCCCACAGCGCTCTGTCACCACTCCTGGAGACTCCGTCCCCCAGCGGTCCTTCACCACCCCAGGACACTCCGTCCCCCAGCGGTCCGTCACCACCCCAGGACACTCCGTCGCCAAGCGGTCAGTCACCACCCCGGGACACACCGTCGCCCAGAGGTCAGTCACCACCCCGTGACACTCCTGCCCCCAGCGGTCTGTCACCACCCCGTGACACTCCATCCCCCAGCGGTCCTTCACCACCCCGTGACACTCCGTCCCACAGAGCTCTGTCACCACTCCTGGACACTCCGTCGCCCAGCGATCCGTCACCACCCCAAGAAACTCCGTCCCCAAGCGGTCCTTCACCACCCCGGGACACTCCGACGCACAGTGGTCTGTCACCACCCTTTGACACTCCGTCCCCCAACGGTCCTTCACCACCGTGGGACACTCCGTCCACCAGCGGTCTGTCACCACCGCGTGACACTCCGTCCCGCAGCGGTGCGTCACCACCCCAGGACACTCGTGCCCCCAGCGGTCCTTCAACACACCAGGACACTCCGTCCCCCAGCGGTCCGTCACCACCCCAGGACATTCCTTTGCCAAGCGGTCTGTCACCACCCCGTGACACTCCGTCCCCCAGCGGTGCGTCACCACCCTTTGACACTCCGTCCCCCAACGGTCCTTCACCACCGTGGGACACTCCGTCCACCAGCGGTCTGTCACCACCCCGTGACACTCCGTCCCCCAGCGGTGCGTCACCACACTTTGACACTCCATCCCCCAGCTGTCCGTCTCCACCCCGTGACACTCCGTCCCCCAGCGGTGCCTCACCACCCTTGACACTACATCCCCAGTGGTGCTTCACCACCCCGTGACACTCCGTCCCACAGCGCTCTGTCACCACCCCGGGAGACTCCGTCCCCCAGCGGTCCTTCACCACCCCAGGACACTCCGTCCCCCAGCGGTCCATCACCACCCCAGGACATTCCTTTGCCAAGCGGTCTGTCACCACCCCGTGACACTCCGTCCCCCAGCGGTGCGTCACCACCCATTGACACTCCATCCCCCAGCGGTCCTTCACCACCCCGTGACACTCCGTCCCACAGCGGTCCGTCACCATCCAAGGACATTCCTTTGCCAGCGGTCTGTCACCACCCCGTGACACTCCGTCCCCCCGCGGTCTGTCACCACCCCGTGAAACTCTTGCCCCCAGCGCTCAGTCACCACCCCGGGACACTCCGTCGCACAGTGGTCTGTCACCACCGCGTGACACTCCGTCCCACAGCGCTCTGTCACCACTCCTGGAGACTCCGTCCCCCAGCGGTCCTTCACCACCCCAGGACACTCCGTCCCCTAGCGGTCCGTCACCACCCCAGGACATTCCTTTGCCAAGCGGTCTGTCACCACCCCGTGACACTCCGTCCCCCAGCGGTGCGTCACCACCCTTTGACACTCCATCCCCCAGCGGTCCTTCACCACCCCGTGACACTCCTTTGGCAAGCGGTCTGTCAGCACCCCAAGAAACTCCGTCCCCAAGCGGTCCTTCACCACCCCGGGACACTCCGTCCCCCAGCGGTGCGTCACCACCCCAGGACAATCCTTAGCCCAGCGGTCCTTCACCACCCCGGGACACTCCGTCCCCCAGCGGTCTGTCACCACCGTGGGACACTCCGTCCCCCAGCGGTCTGTCACCACCGTGGGACACTCCGTCCCCCAGCGGTCCGTCACAAACCCGGGACACTCCGACGCACAGTGGTCTGTCACCACCCCGGGACACTCCATCCACCAGAGGTCCTTCACCACCCCGTGACACTCCGTCCCACAGCGCTCTGTCACCACTCCTGGAGACTCCGTCCCCCAGCGGTCCTTCACCACCCCAGGACACTCCGTCCCCCAGCGGTCTGTCACCACCCCGTGACACTCCGTCCCCCAGCGGTGCGTCACCACCCGTTGACACTCCATCCCCCAGCGGTCCTTCACCACCCCGTGACACTCCGTCCCACAGCGCTCTGTCACCACTCCTGGAGACTCCGTCCCCCAGCGGTCCTTCACCACCCCAGGACACTCCGTCCCCCAGCGGTCCGTCACCACCCCAGGACATTCCTTTCCCAAGCGGTCTGTCACCACCCCGTGACACTCCGTCCCCCAGCGGTGCGTCACCACCCTTTGACACTCCATCCCCCAGCGGTCCTTCACCACCCCGGGACACTCCGTCCCCCAGCGGTGCGTCACCACCCTTTGACACTCCATCCCCCAGCGGTCTGTCACCACCCCGTGACACTCCTGCCCCCAGCGGTCAGTCACCACCCCAGGACATTCCTTCGCCCAGCGGTCTGTCACCACCCCGTGACACTCCGTCCCACAGCGGTCTGTCACCACTCCTGGAGACTCCGTCCCCCAGCGGTCCTTCACCACCCCAGGACACTCCGTCCCCCAGCGGTCCGTCACCACCCCAGGACATTCCTTTGCCAAGCGGTCTGTCACCACCCCAAGAAACTCCGTCCCCAAGCGGTCCTTCACCACCCCGGGACACTCCGACGCACAGTGGTCTGTCACCACCCTTTGACACTCCGTACCCCAGCGTTCCTGCACCACCCCGGGGCACTCCGTCCACCAGCAGTCTGTCACCACCCCGTGACACTCCGTCCCCCAGCGGTGCGTCACCACCCCTTGACACTCCGTCCCCCAACGGTCCTTCACCACCGTGGGACACTCCGTCCCCCAGCGGTGCGTCACCACCCTTTGACACTCCGTCCCCCAGCGGTCCTTCACCACCCTCGGACACTCCGGCCACCTGCGGTCAGACTCTAACACTGGACACACCGACGAACAGTGGTCTGTCACCACCCCGGGACACTCCATCCACCAGAGGTCCTTCACCACCCCGTGACACTCCGTCCCCAGCGGTGCGTCACCACCCTTTGACACTCCGTCCCCAGCGGTCCGTCACCACCCTACGACAGTCCGTCCCCCAGCGGTCTGTCACCACCCCGTGACACTCCGTCCCCCAGCGGTGCGTCACCACCCTTTGACACTCCATCCCCCAGCGGTCCTTCACCACCCCGGGACACTCCGTCCCACAGCGCTCTGTCACCACTCCTGGAGACTCCGTCCCCCAGCGGTCCTTCACCACCCCAGGACACTCCGTCCCCCAGCGGTCCGTCACCACCCCAGGACATTCCTTTGCCAAGCGGTCTGTCACCACCCCGTGACACTCCGTCCCCCAGCGGTGCGTCACCACCCTTTGACACTCCATCCCCCAGCGGTCCTTCACCACCCCGGGACACTCCGTCCCCCAGCGGTGCGTCACCACCCTTTGACACTCCATCCCCCAGCGGTCCTTCACCACCCCGTGACACTCCGTCCCACAGCGCTCTGTCACCACTCCTGGAGACTCCGTCCCCCAGCGGTCCTTCAGAACCCCGGGACACTCCGTCCCCCAGCGGTGTGTCACCACCCTTTGACACTCCATCCCCCAGCGGTCCTTCACCACCCCGTGACACTCCGTCCCACAGCGCTCTGTCACCACTCCTGGAGACTCCGTCCCCCAGCGGTCCTTCACCACCCCAGGACACTCCGTCCCCCAGCGGTCCGTCACCACCCCAGGACATTCCTTTGCCAAGCGGTCTGTCACCACCCCGTGACACCCCTTCCCCCAGCGGTCTGTCACCACCCCGTGACACTCCTGCCCCCAGCGGTCAGTCACCACCCCAGGACATTCCTTCGCCCAGCGGTCTGTCACCACCCCGTGACACTCCGTCCCACAGAGCTCTGTCACCACTCCTGGACACTCCGTCGCCCAGCGGTCCGTCACCACCCCAAGAAACTCCGTCCCCAAGCGGTCCTTCACCACCCCGGGACACTCCGACGCACAGTGGTCTGTCACCACCCTTTGACACTCCGTACCCCAGCGTTCCTTCACCACCGTGGGACACTCCGTCCACCAGCGGTCTGTCACCACCGCGTGACACTCCGTCCCGCAGCGGTGCGTCACCACTCCTGGACACTCTGTCCCCCAGCGGTCCGTCACCACCCCAGGACACTCCGTCCCCCAGCGGTCCGTCACCACCCCAGGACATTCCTTTGCCAAGCGGTCCGTCACCACCCCGTGACACTCTGTCCCCCAGCGGTGCGTCACCACCCTTTGACACTCCGTCCCCCAACGGTCCTTCACCACCGTGGGACACTCCGTCCACCAGCGGTCTGTCACCACCCCGTGACACTCCGTCCCCCAGCGGTGCGTCACCACCCTTTGACACTCCGTCCCCCAGCAGTCTGTCACCACCCCGTGACACTCCGTCCCCCAGCGGTGCGTCACCACCCTTTGACACTACATCCCCCAGCGGTCCTTCACCACCCCGTGACACTCCGTCCCACAGCGCTCTGTCACCACTCCTGGAGACTCCGTCCCCCAGCGGTCCTTCACCACCCCAGGACACTCCGTCCCCCAGCGGTCCGTCACCACCCCAGGACATTCCTTTGCCAAGCGGTCTGTCACCACCCCGTGACACTCCGTCCCCCAGCGGTGCGTCACCACCCTTTGACACTCCATCCCCCAGCGGTCCTTCACCACCCCGTGACACTCCGTCCCACAGCGGTCCGTCACCACCCAAGGACATTCCTTTGCCAAGCGGTCTGTCACCACCCCGTGACACTCCGTCCCCCCGCGGTCTGTCACCACCCCGTGAAACTCTTGCCCCCAGCGCTCAGTCACCACCCCAGGACATTCCTTCGCCCAGCGGTCTGTCACCACCCCGTGACACTCCGTCCCACAGCGCTCTGTCACCACTCCTGGAGACTCCGTCCCCCAGCGGTCCTTCACCACCCCAGGACACTCCGTCCCCCAGCGGTCCGTCACCACCCCAGGACATTCCTTTGGCAAGCGGTCTGTCAGCACCCCAAGAAACTCCGTCCCCAGCGGTGCGTCACCACCCTTGACACTCCATCCCCCAGCGGTCCTTCACCACCCCGGGACATTCCTTTGGCAAGCGGTCTGTCAGCACCCCAAGAAACTCCGTCCCCTGCGGTCCTTCACCACCCCGGGACACTCCGACGCACAGTGGTCCGTCACCACCCCAGGACATTCCTTTGCCAGCGGTCTGTCACCACCCCGTGACACTCCGTCCCCCAGCGGTGCGTCACCACCCTTTGACACTCCATCCCCCAGCGGTCCTTCACCACCCCAGGACATTCCTTTGCCAAGCGGTCTGTCACCACCCCGTGACACTCCGTCCCCCAGCGGTCTGTCACCACCCCGTGAAACTCCTGCCCCCAGCGGTCAGTCACCACCCCAGGACATTCCTTCGCCCAGCGGTCTGTCACCACCCCGTGACACTCCGTCCCACAGCGCTCTGTCACCACTCCTGGAGACTCCGTCCCCCAGCGGTCCTTCACCACCCCAGGACACTCCGTCCCCCAGCGGTCCGTCACCACCCCAGGACATTCCTTTGCCAAGCGGTCTGTCACCACCCCGTGACACTCCGTCCCCCAGCGGTGCGTCACCACCCCAGGACACTCCGTCCCCCAGCGGTCCGTCACCACCCCAGGACATTCCTTTGGCAAGCGGTCTGTCAGCACCCCAAGAAACTCCGTCCCCAAGCGGTCCTTCACCACCCCGGGACACTCCGACGCACAGTGGTCTGTCACCACCCTTTGACACTCCGTACCCCAGCGTTCCTGCACCACCCCGGGACACTCCGTCCCCCAGCGGCCCGTCACCACACCGCGGCAGTCCGTCCCCCAACGGTCCTTCACCACCGTGGGACACTCCGTCCACCAGCGGTCTGTCACCACCGCGTGACACTCCGTCCCGCAGCGGTGCGTCACCACTCCTGGACACTCTGTCCCCCAGCGGTCCGTCACCACCCCAGGACACTCGTGCCCCCAGCGGTCCTTCACCACCCCAGGACACTCCGTCCCCCAGTGGTCCGTCACCACCCCAGGACATTCCTTTGCCAAGCGGTCTGTCACCACCCCGTGACACTCCGTCCCCCAGCGGTGCGTCACCACCCTTTGACACTCCATCCCCCAGCGGTCCTTCACCACCCCGTGACACTCCGTCCCACAGCGGTCCGTCACCACCCAAGTACATTCCTTTGCCAAGCGGTCTGTCACCACCCCGTGACACTCCGTCCCCCCGCGGTCTGTCACCACCCCGTGAAACTCCTGCCCCCAGCGGTCAGTCACCACCCCAGGACATTCCTTCGCCCAGCGGTCTGTCACCACCCCGTGACACTCCGTCCCACAGCGCTCTGTCACCACTCCTGGACACTCCGTCCCCCAGCGGTCCGTCACCACCCCAGGACATTCCTTTGGCAAGCGGTCTGTCAGCACCCCAAGAAACTCCGTCCCCAAGCGGTCCTTCACCACCCCGGGACACTCCGACGCACAGTGGTCTGTCACCACCCTTTGACACTCCGTACCCCAGCGTTCCTGCACCACCCCGGGACACTCCGTCCCCCAGCGGCCCGTCACCACACCGCGGCAGTCCGTCCCCCAACGGTCCTTCACCACCGTGGGACACTCCGTCCCGCAGCGGTGCGTCACCACTCCTGGACGCTCTGTCCCCCAGCGGTCCGTCACCACCCCAGGACACTCGTGCCCCCAGCGGTCCTTCACCACCCCAGGACAATCCGTCCCCCAGTGGTCCGTCACCACCCCAGGACATTCCTTTGCCAAGCGGTCTGTCACCACCCCGTGACACTCCGTCCCCCAACGGTCCTTCACCACCGTGGGACACTCCGTCCACCAGCGGTCTGTCACCACCCCGTGACACTCCGTCCCCCAGCGGTCCTTCACCACCCCGTGACACTCCGTCCCACAGCGCTCTGTCACCACTCCTGGAGACTCCGTCCCCCAGCGGTCGTTCACCACCCTTTGACACTCCATCCCCCAGCGGTCCTTCACCACCCCGGGACACTCCGTCCCCCAGCGGTGCGTCACCACCCTTGGAGACTCCGTCCCCCAGCGGTCCTTCACCACCCCAGGACACTCCGTACCCCAGCGGTCCGTCACCACCCCGTGACACTCCGTCCCCCAGCGGTCCTTCACCACCCCGTGACACTCCGTCCCCCAGCGGTGCGTCACCACCCCAGGACATTCCTTCGCCCAGCGGTCTGTCACCACCCCGTGACACTCCGTCCCACAGTGCTCTGTCACCACTCCTGGAGACTCCGTCCCCCAGCGGTCCTTCACCACCCCAGGACACTCCGTCCCCCAGCGGTCCGTCACCACCCCAGGACATTCCTTTGCCAAGCGGTCTGTCACCACCCCAAGAAACTCCGTCCCCAAGCGGTCCTTCACCACCCCGGGACACTCCGACGCACAGTGGTCTGTCACCACCCTTTGACACTCCGTACCCCAGCGTTCCTGCACCACCCCGGGACACTCCGTCCCCCAGCGGCCCGTCACCACACCGCGGCAGTCCGTCCCCCAACGGTCCTTCACCACCGTGGGACACTCCGTCCACCAGCGGTCTGTCACCACCGCGTGACACTCCGTCCCGCAGCGGTGCGTCACCACTCCTGGACACTCTGTCCCCCAGCGGTCCGTCACCACCCCAGGACACTCGTGCCCCCAGCGGTCCTTCACCACCCCCGGACACTCCGTCCACCAGCGGTCTGTCACCACCCCGTGACACTCCGTCCCCCAGTGGTGCGTCACCACCCTTTGACACTCCGTCCCCCAACGGTCCTTCACCACCGTGGGACACTCCGTCCCCCAGCGGTCCTTCACCACCCCAGGACACTCCGTCCCCCAGCGGTCCTTCACCACCCCAGGACACTCCGTCCCCCAGCGGTCCGTCACCACCCCAGGACATTCCTTTGCCAAGCGGTCTGTCACCACCCCGTGACACTCCGTCCCCCAGCGGTGCGTCACCACCCTTTGACACTCCATCCTCCAGCGGTCCTTCACCACCCCGGGACACTCCGTCCCCCAGCGGTGCGTCACCACCCTTTGACACTCCATCCCCCAGCGTTCCTTCACCACCCCGTGACACTCCGTCCCACAGCGCTCTATCACCACTCCTGGAGACTGCGTCCCCCAGCGGTCCTTCACCACCCCGTGACACTCCGTCCCCCAGCGGTGCGTCACCACCCTTTGACACTCCGTCCCCCAGCGGTCTGTCACCACCCCGTGACACTCCCTCCCCCAGCGGTGCGTCACCACCCTTTGACACTCCGTCCCCCAGCGGTCTGTCACCACCCCGTGACACTCCATCCCCCAGCGGTCCTTCACCACCCCGTGACACTCCGTCCCACAGAGCTCTGTCACCACTCCTGGACACTCCGTCGCCCAGCGATCCGTCACCACCCCGGGACACTCCGTCCCCCAGCGGCCCGTCACCACACCGCGGCAGTCCGTCCCCCAACGGTCCTTCACCACCGTGGGACACTCCGTCCACCAGCGGTCTGTCACCACCGCGTGACACTCCGTCCCGCAGCGGTGCGTCACCACTCCTGGACACTCCGTCCCCCAGCGGTCTGTCACCACCCCGTGACACTCTGTCCCCCAGCGGTGCGTCACCACCCTTTGACACTCCATCCCCCAGCGGTCCTTCACCACCCCGGGACACTCCGTCCCCCAGCGGTGCGTCACCACCCTTTGACACTCCATCCCCCAGTGGTCCTTCACCACCCCGTGACACTCCGTCCCACAGCGCTCTCTCACCACTCCTGGAGACTGCGTCCCCCAGCGGTCCTTCACCACCCCAGGACACTCCGTCCCCCAGCGGTCCGTCACCACCGCAGGACATTCCTTTGCCAAGCGGTCTGTCACCACCCCGTGACACTCCGTCCCCCAGCGGTCTGTCACCACCCCGTGACACTCCTGCCCCCAGCGGTCAGTCACCACCCCAAGAAACTCCGTCCCCAAGCGGTCCTTCACCACCCCGGGACACTCCGACGCACAGTGGTCTGTCACCACCCTTTGACACTCCGTCCCCCAACGGTCCTTCACCACCGTGGGACACTCCGTCCCCCAGCGGTCCGTCACCACCGCAGGACATTCCTTCGCCCAGCGTTCTGTCACCACCCCGTGACACTCCGTCCCACAGCGCTCTGTCACCACTCCTGGACACTCCGTCGCCCAGCGGTCCGTCACCACCCCAAGAAACTCCGTCCCCAAGCGGTCCTTCACCACCCCGGGACACTCCGACGCACAGTGGTCTGTCACCACCCTTTGACACTCCGTACCCCAGCGTTCCTTCACCACCCCGGGACACTCCGTCCCCCAACGGTCCTTCACCACCGTGGGACACTCCGTCCACCAGCGGTCTGTCACCACCCCGTGACACTCCGTCCCCCAGCGGTGCGTCACCACCCTTTGACACTCCGTCCCCCAACGGTCCTTCACCACCGTGGGACACTCCGTCCCCCAGCGGTCCTTCACCACCCCGGGACACTCCGTCCCCCAGCGGTGCGTCACCACCCTTTGACACTCCATCCCCCAGCGGTCCTTCACCACCCCGGGACACTCCGTCCCCCAGCGGTCTGTCACCACCGTGGGACGCTCCGTCCCCCAGCGGTGCGTCACCACCCTTTGACACTCCGTCCCCCAGCGGTCTGTCACCACCCCGTGACACTCCGTCCCCCAGCGGTGCGTCACCACCCTTTGACACTCCATCCCCCAGCGGTCCGTCACAAACCCGGGACACTCCGACGCACAGCGGTCTGTCACCACCCCGGGACACTCCGTCCCCCAGCGGTGCGTCACCACCCGTTGACACTCCATCCCCCAGCGGTCCTTCACCACCCCGTGACACTCCGTCTCCCAGCGGTCTGTCACCACCGTGGGACACTCCGTCCCCCAGCGGTGCGTCACCACCCTTTGACACTCCGTCCCCCAGCGGTCTGTCACCACCCCGTGACACTCCGTCCCCCAGCGGTGCGTCACCACCCTTTGACACTCCATCCCCCAGCGGTCCGTCACAAACCCGGGACACTCCGTCCCCCAGCGGTCTGTCACCACCCCGTGACACTCCGTCCCCCAGCGGTGCGTCACCACCCTTTGACACTCCATCCCCCAGCGGTCCGTCACAAACCCGGGACACTCCGACGCACAGTGGTCTGTCACCACCCCGGGACACTCCGTCCCCCAGCGGTGCGTCACCACCCTTTGACACTTCATCCCCCAGCGGTCCTTCACCACCCCGTGACACTCCGTCCCACAGCGCTCTGTCACCACTCCTGGAGACTCCGTCCCCCAGCGGTCTGTCACCACCCCAGGACATTCCTTTGCCAAGCGGTCTGTCACCACCCCGTGACACTCCGTCCCCCAGCGGTGCTTCAGAACCCCGGGACACTCCGTCCCCCAGTGGTGCGTCACCACCCTTTGACACTCCATCCCCCAGCAGTCCTTCACCACCCCGTGACACTCCGTCCCACAGCGCTCTGTCACCACTCCTGGAGACTCCGTCCCCCAGCGGTCCGTCACCACCCCAGGACATTCCTTTGCCAAGCGGTCTGTCACCACCCCGTGACACTCCGTCCCCCAGCGGTGCGTCACCACTCTTTGACACTCCATCCCCCCGCGGTCCTTCAGAACCCCGGGACACTCTGTCCCCCAGCGGTGCGTCACCACCCTTTGACACTCCATCCCCCAGCGGTCCTTCACCACCCCGTGACACTCCGTCCCACAGCGCTCTGTCACCACTCCTGGAGACTCCGTCCCCCAGCGGTCCGTCACCACCCCAGGACACTCCGTCCCCCAGCAGTCCGTCACCACCCCAGGACATTCCTTCGCCCAGCGGTCTGTCACCACCCCGTGACACTCCGTCCCACAGCGCTCTGTCACCACTCCTGGACACTCCGTCGCCCAGCGGTCCGTCACCACCCCAAGAAACTCCGTCCCCAAGCGGTCCTTCACCACCCCGGGACACTCCGACGCACAGTGGTCTGTCACCACCCTTTGACACTCCGTACCCCAGCGTTCCTTCACCACCCCGGGACACTCCGTCCCCCAGCGGCCCGTCACCACACCGCGGCAGTCCGTCCCCCAACGGTCCTTCACCACCGTGGGACACTCCGTCCACCAGCGGTCTGTCACCACCGCGTGACACTCCGTCCCGCAGCGGTGCGTCACCACTCCTGGACACTCTGTCCCCCAGCGGTCCGTCACCACCCCAGGACACTCCTGCCCCCAGCGGTCCTTCACCACCCCAGGACACTCCGTCCCCCAGCGGTCCGTCACCACCCAAGGACATTCCTTTGCCAAGCGGTCTGTCACCACCCCGTGACACTCCGTCCCCCAGCGGTCTGTCACCACCCCGTGACACTCCGTCCCCCAGCGGTGAGTCACCACCCTTTGACACTCCATCCCCCAGCGGTCCTTCACCACCCCGTGACACTCCGTCCCACAGCGCTCTGTCACCACTCCTGGAGACTCCGTCCCCCAGCAGTCCTTCACCACCCCAGGACACTCCGTACCCCAGCGGTCCGTCACCACCCCGTGACACTCCTGCCCCCAGCGGTCAGTCACCACCCCAGGACATTCCTTCGCCCAGCGGTCTGTCACCACCCCGTGACACTCCGTCCCACAGCGCTCTGTCACCACTCCTGGACACTCCGTCGCCCAGCGGTCCGTCACCACCCCAAGAAACTCCGTCCCCAAGCGGTCTTTCACCACCCCGGGACACTCCGACGCACAGTGGTCTGTCACCACCCATTGACACTCCGTCCCCCAGCGGCCCGTCACCACACCGCGGAAGTCCGTCCCCCAACGTTCCTTCACCACCCCGTGACACTCCGTCCCCCAGCGGTGCGTCACCACCCTTTGACACTGCGCCCCCCAGCGGTCCGTCACCACCCCGGTACACTCCGTCCCCCAGCGGTCCGTCACCATCCCATCACTCTCCGTCACCCAGCGGTCTGTCACCACCGCGTGACTCTCCATCACCCAGCGGTCCGTCACCACCCTTTGACACTCCGTCCCCCAACGGTCCTTCACCACCGTGGGACACTCCGTCCACCAGCGGTCTGTCACCACCCCGTGACACTCTGTCCCCCAGCGGTGAGTCACCACCCTTTGACACTCCATCCCCCAGCGGTCCTTCACCACCCCGGGACACTCCGTCCCCCAGCGGTGCGTCACCACCCTTTGACACTCCATCCCCCAGCGGTCCTTCACCACCCCGGGACACTCCGTCCCCCAGCGGTCTGTCACCACCGTGGGACACTCCGTCCCCCAGCGGTGCGTCACCACCCTTTGACACTCCGTCCCCCAGCGGTCTGTCACCACCCCGTGACACTCCGTCCCCCAGCGGTGCATCACCACCCTTTGACACTCCATCCCCCAGCGGTCCTTCACCACCCCGGGACACTCCGTCCCCCAGCGGTCTGTCACCACCGTGGGACACTCCGTCCCCCAGCGGTCCGTCACCACCCTTTGACACTCCATCCCCCAGCGGTCCTTCACCACCCCGGGACACTCCGTCCCCCAGCGGTCTGTCACCACCGTGGGACACTCCGTCCCCCAGCGGTGCGTCACCACCCTTTGACACTCCATCCCCCAGCGGTCCTTCACCACCCCGGGACACTCCGTCCCCCAGCGGTGCGTCACCACCCTTTGACACTCCATCCCCCAGCGGTCCTTCACCACCCCGTGACACTCCGTCCCACAGCGCTCTGTCACCACTCTTGGAGACTCCGTCCCCCAGCGGTCTTTCACCACCCCAGGACACTCCGTCCCCCAGCGGTCCGTCACCACCCCAGGACATTCCTTTGCCAAGCGGTCTGTCACCACCGCGTGACACTCCGTCCCGCAGCGGTGCGTCACCACCCTTTGACACTCCATCCCCCAGCGGTCCTTCACCACCCCGGGACACTCCGTCCCCCAGCGGTGAGTCACCACCCTTTGACACTCCATCCCCCAGCGGTCCTTCACCACCCCGGGACACTCCGTCCCCCAGCGGTCTGTCACCACCGTGGGACACTCCGTCCCCCAGCGGTCCGTCACAAACCCGGGACACTCCGACGCACAGTGGTCTGTCACCACCCCGGGACACTCCATCCACCAGAGGTCCGTCACCACCCTTTGACACTCCGTCCCCCAGCGGTGCGTCACCACCCTTTGACACTGCGTCCCCCAGCGGTCCGTCACCACCCCGTTACACTCCGTCCCCCAGCGGTCCGTCACAAACCCGGGACACTCCGACGCACAGTGGTCTGTCACCACCCCGGGACACTCCATCCACCAGAGGTCCGTCACCACCCTTTGACACTCCGTCCCCCAGCGGTCCGTCACCACCCAGGGACACTCCGTCCCCCAGCGGTCCGTCACCACCCCGTGACACTCCGTCCCCCAGCGGTGCGTCACCACCCTTTGACACTCCATCCCCCAGCGGTCCTTCACCACCCCGGGACACTCCGTCCCCCAGCGGTGCGTCACCACCCTTTGACACTCCGTCCCCCAGCGGTCCGTCACCATCCCATCACTCTCCGTCACCCAGCGGTCTGTCACCACCGCGTGACTCTCCATCGCCCAGCGGTCCGTCACCACCCTTTGACACTCCGTCGCCCAACGGTCCTTCACCACCGTGGGACACTCCGTCCCCCAGCGGTGCGTCACCACCCTTTGACACTCCGTCCCCCAGCGGCCCGTCACCACACCGCGGCAGCCCGTCCCCCAACGGTCCTTCACCACCGTGGGACACTCCGTCCACCAGCGGTCTGTCACCACCGCGTGACACTCCGTCCCGCAGCGGTGCGTCACCACTCCTGGACACTCTGTCCCCCAGCGGTTCGTCACCACCCCAGGACACTCGTGCCCCCAGCGGTTATTCACCACCCCAGGACACTCCGTCCCCCAGCGGTCCGTCACCACCCCAGGACATTCCTTTGCCAAGCGGTCTGTCACCACCCTGTGACACTCCGTCCACCAGCGGTCTGTCACCACCCCGTGACACTCCGTCCCCCAGCGGTGCGTCACCACCCTTTGACACTCCGTCCCCCAGCGGTCTGTCACCACCCCGGGACATTCCTTCGCCCAGCGGTCTGTCACCACCCCGGGACATTCCTTCGCCCAGCGGTCTGTCACCACCCCGGGACACTCCGTCCCACAGCGGTCCGTCACCACCCCGGGACACTCCATTCCCCCACGATCCGTTACCAACAGGATGCTCCCCAAGGACCAAGCATCAGACAGTATGTCAGAAACTGGCTCAGACCTGTGCACCTTCAGTCCAGTGTAAAAGGCAAAAGAAGCAGCAAGTTGCAGAGCAGAGTCTGGGCAGGCTCTTGTCCTGTCACCCATGCAGTGTGCCCCTAGAGGAGGAAGAGGAGAAGGAGGATTCCTCAGTTTTGGAACTAAAAGCTCAAGACTCTGCTACATCTCTGCAGGAGCAGCAGAGAGATATGCAGAGTGGAACTGGAACGGCGCAGATCTCCAATGAGAACCTGCAGCAAGACGTGGTTAAAGCAGCTTCACAGGAACAAGCAAGCTCCCCAAGGACCAAGCCTCAGACAGTATGTCAGAAACCGGCTCAGAGCTGTGCACCTTGTGTCCATCGTAATGGGCAGAAGAAGCAGCAAGTGGCAGAGCCAAGTCTGGGCAGGGTCTTCTTCGGTCACCCATGCAGTGTGTCCCCAGAGGAGGAAGAGGAGCAGAACCTGTCTGTGCATCTGCAGCAAGAAGTGGTTAAGGCAGCCACATCCAGCACCAAGTTTGCAGCTGAACAGGTGAAGGACATCCTGGAGCAGGCAGCACAGACTGTTACTAAATCTGCGTGCCTCAGCAGAGAAGAGCAGCAGCAGCTGTTGGACAGTGTGAGCGCTAACAGTGAAGAGGCTGCAGAATCCATTCTCTCCATCATCTGTCACGAGATGGGCTCCTCTCCCCTTAGCAACTCCCAGAGCTCCAGTCCTAACGATGTCTTTGGCACAAAGTCCTTTTTACATGGAGTCTTACACAGGATCCAGTCTTTCCTGACCCTGTGTTACGCTAAGACCTGCTTTAGAAAGTCCCTGTTCCAAATTGCCAAAGAGCATGAAGTCAGGGCTTGTGAGGACGCAATTATGGAAGATATCAGTGTTCCTCTAAGGAAGCTGGTCCAGCTGCCTGCAGACATCAGCGAGGGCAGTTTCTATGAGAGACTGTCCCAGGACATCTCCAACGGGCAGCACAAGGATGTGAGCCAGGACCTCTCACAGGTCATTGTAGAAAACCTGAGCCCCAAGAGCTATTTTGGAATCTTTAGATTTGCTCGGAAAGCCCGAAGTAAAGTCTCAGACTTCATGACCAACCTGAAAGATTGGCTCAATCAGCAGAAGCATCTGGACTCAACAAAGGATCCTGTCAGAAAGTCTCTTGATGAGATCCACAGAGTGACCAGCACTCTGTCCCTGCCCCAGGTCCAACCCACTGCTCCTGACACAAATTCCCAAGGCTCTCCTGGACATCCTCAGTGTGAGTGGAAGACAGAGCATATCCGGGGCTTGGCTTATGAGGTGAGCCAGCGAATGCTTCAGACCATAAAGATGACTGAAATACACCCGGTGTTTGTCAAACTGTTACCGCAACTGCAGTCACAGATGTTCGTATGGAACGTGAGGGTGAGACCTGATGGAGGGAACATCATGGAAGTGGCAGATGCCGTGTATGAAGATCTGTGCTCAAGCTCCACAAAGACAAGGCTTCGATTCTATGCCTTACTCCATGACGACAACTTCATAGAGAGAGTGGCAGAGACCATCCGCAGGCACCTGGAGAGGCCACAGAAGAGGACCAAGCTCAGCTCCTTCCGTCGCGCACTGCACCGTTTTTCCTGCAGGTCCTGGTTCCACATAAGTACTTGTCGGAGGCAGTAATTCCATACAGGTCCTGTATGGGGCAATAGATCCACACATGTCCTGTAGGGGGCAGTAGTTCCACACAGCTCCTGTCGGGGGAGGTAGTTTGCTCCTCTGCATTGGATGTTCTGATCTGATGTGGAGGAGCAGGACACAGAAGTTCTTTGGGGAATCAGTTCAATTGGAGATGTGTGGAAGGGTTTGGTTTAAAGCAATCACTGAATTGTTTTATTTGGATAGGTCCAGTAATTTTGATGTTTTTAGCAATTTTGTTTCTTTATTGTGTTTGTTTCTTTGTTAAATGTACAGAATGGAGACGACATGTTGTCCCTTCATACCTTTTGTTTAATGTACAAATAAAATCAACACTAACTCTAACACTGTTGGTAATTTATAGGTATTTCTGACTATTCATATCTAGACCTATAGTGTAGCAGCTCTAACACAGGAGAAGTTTATTTACATCAGTGCAGTCCACTCCAATCTAGTGCTTCTGTTGTAGGGAGTATTATAATGACATAGGCTAAGATAATAAGGTGATCCGGCAAGTACAGCACAGCATCTCTCTAACATTTATTTTTATTTATTTTTTAAGTATCATTTCATCAGTGCACATAAATAACAATAACATTTACACAAAGATAAACTCATCTGTATTGAATCTTATTAAAACTACATAAATAGTAATTTGTTAACATTATTTCCCGTAAAAAAGAAAAAAAAACAATCAGTTTATCAGCAAACCCTCATATAAAATTTCATGTATTATTTCATTGACATCAACATCATTCGGAGATAAAAACTATATACAATAAACACTGTATCAGCAATAAAACTCTCCTCTACAAAAAAAGTTAAATGACCATTATCATAAATATTTGTCCCCACTTAAGACCACACAAACACCACTGCACCAACGTTTACTGTGGATTAAATAATCAAACTATACAATTCCTCAAGAATCTGACAATAAACCCAAAGTCCAGCCACAGCCTTATTTGATAGATGTTAAAGTTGAAATTAATGTTGACATGTCTGTTTGCTCAATAGCCGTTGCTTTAACCCGTGGGAGAAAGTGTGGTAACACATTCTCGATTATAATCCTGAATATCCTGAACAGAATCTATGACATTAAGTCCATCCCTGTTAACAGAAGAGCTGCTGACTAACACGTTCACAATGGAAATTCCAAATTACTTCTTATTTGTTAGAAAGACAAAAACAATCAAGGCTTTATTTTGCTTCCAGATTTTTGATTTTACGACGACACAACAGACAAATAGAAAGGTAATAATAAAATGAAGTGATTTAGTGAAAATGAGTTCACGCTCTTCTCTAGATTTGTACGTGTAAAATACAAACACATTTCTGCAGGCGGTGGTTAATGGTGTATTTATGGGGCGTTCGGGTGGTCAGGTGTCGCCCCCTGCTGTCTCTGGGTAGAACAACATCTCTCTGTCACTGACCTGGAGCAACATGAGTGAACCTGGAGGTTTCAGACTGGAGAGAGCTCATGGAGACAGGATTTTCTCCATTTAGATGTCATTGCTTTGTCGCTAATGTTTCACAGTGTGGCATTAAACCTTTTTATCTTCATGGAGATAAACTAGAGAAAGTTACAAGTAAGATCAGTGGAGAGGCGACCCCGCTCAGGCAGAATGCCTATTTTTCTTGGTATTTCTGAGCTATAAAACCATCTGTAATTGAATAAATGTAAGGTAGAGCTGTTTAATGTCACACTGTGGAACATCCGACATATCCGTAGAAACAAGCAAACGGCAACCAAAAAGTTACGTAAAAAATGCATTAAATTAAATAAATGTGTGGAAATATGGATCAAATTATGGAAATATGGATTGCACCACCACTACAGTCTCAGTATGTTCCTGAAATGTTCTGTAGTGTGGCATTTAATACTACCATCTCCATGGAAACAAGCAGGCCACATCACCAGGTCAATGTGTTTGTGGTAGTTTTGAAAAATAAAAACATAAACAAGAGCTCCTCCAGCGGGGCAAAATACGCCCGTACTTTGAATTATTGTATATAGAATTCTAGAATCGGAATTCCACCAATCAGATCGCAGCAACAGAACTTAAAGACACTACAAAGCTTTAATGTGTCAAAGCTCAAAGAAGCAGAGAATGTGGGTTGTTCTCGCTTTCAGCAGCAGAACATTTGAGAAGAGAGTTCAGATCTTTCATGAAGACAAAGCTTCAAAGACTTCAAAGCTTTGAAGTGTCCACAGACGGACGGACGGACGGACAGCGCCATACCATAATACGTCCCGTATTACAACGGGCGTATAATAATAATTGATGGGATAGAATCAAACATGTGTGAATAAAACAAATCACAACTCCAGGAGTGTTTTCAATGAGGTCAAAACATTCTAACCTAAAGCTCACAAGAGGAAATGTTACGTAATATCGGAGCTTTAAAAGTCCATTTTAGACGTCCACGAGCAGAGAGGACTTTCTGCACATGTTCTTCCACCTTTCCCTCTGTAGGGCCAGTGTGGCCCTTTGCCACACAAGCCTCTGGGATGCACATTTTAAAAGGCATTTCTGACGAGTGTTTTCATATAAATGAGCCCAAAACTCCAGTAAAAGCTCAAATATTCCTTTATTATAGCATGAACACGGTCAAAAGACTGTTCCTCATCACTTTGCAGCCCCTGGTATCTCTAATTACAGGTGTTAAATAGGAAACAACCCAGAGAGACCTAAGACATAGCGCCGCACAGTGGCCGGAGGTGCATTTTGGCCGCTGCTCCCTCTGTGCTTTTATGAAGAACTCATGGAGTGAATCAAAAAGCAGGTGTTGGTCGGCGTGTGTGGATTTCCTGAAGACTTTTCCCTGGACTCGAGTCTTCTCCTAAAGTTACTGCACAGCCAGTAACACACAAGCAGATTACACTGTTCATCAAAACAAAAGGAACCTTTTGTTGTATTATCGTTTCCGTCTTGGCACAAACTCGAAATGAAAACGAATCAATCAAGCTTCTTTCCATCTGCAGTCCTTGTGCAAAAGAAACTATTTACATTAAACCAACTCTAACAACAGCACTTCATCAGTAACAGTGTCTCCGTGAACTAAAATATCCACTAAACAATTCATTATTAAACATTTAAAACAATCAAAATTAAAGAGCAGAACCATTTTCTTTAATAATTACGCACTCGTTTCACTGTTTTTTTTATTACTCACCACCACAAACTGAGAGTGTCCCAGTTTTTTATTATGAAAATCTGGTCATTCTACATATTTATGTACATATTTCTCCCGCTGCACGCACGTAAACTGTAAACGAAACATTCCACAGTACGGCATTATTGAGTTATATCTGTGGAGAGGCTATTTCTTGAGCAATAAAAGCACATTTTATTAAGTGAATGAGTTAAATGTCAAACTGTGGAAGCTTCCAGGCAAAGCGATGACGTTTCCGCTCTATTACACGTAATAACGTCTTACCCTGTTCTATCCTGTTCCCACGTCTTCATCCGTCCGGGCTCTGCAGAAGAAACGAGATTAAACTTAAATCACTTTTAAATTCAAATGCCACGTTTACATGAGAGCTTTAATTCAGAATAAAACTATATTGTAAAAATGAACTGTGCTTTAAAAAGTAGGTAGAGCCTGTGACTTATTGTCCATATATTCAAGATAATGTCCAGGCGCAAATGTCCATTAACAGGGGAAGGAGTGTGTGTGGTTGTGTGTGTCAGTGTGATGAGATGGTGGGAAGAGCATAGGCTGCGATAGCCTCCTACCAGACCAGTAGAAGGGATTAGATAGATGCAGGTTCTTCAGGCTCCCAGCCGTATTTCAGTAGCTCGTCATCCTGAACCCAAAATGGGTCACCTGGCCTGCAGTGTTCATACTAACTGACCAACTATAGCTAATAGCTTCATGTGTACACAAAAATAATTAATAATAATCAAAGAAATACCAAATATGGTAGTTGTAGATACAAATGATTTGTACACTGGAACTGCATAACATCCATTATTTGGAATGAACACTTCAAATTGTGGATTTACCCAATCAGTTTAAGTGCTAATTAAACACTATACAACATAACCCCCCTATGAACTAACATCAAGGACCATAATGTCCACCCTCCTGTGGGCTCACCACCCGCAGAGGGGTTCATAGGGGCGGTCAGGTGCTATGAGGATTGGGCAGCAAGATGCCCCCGCGACCCAGCCGGATTAAGCGGGAGAAGATGGATGGATGGGCGACATAAACATGAGCATTCAGCCCGCTCAGGCTATGCAAGCTAAACACACAACATAACTTGCATAGGGCTGCATGAAGCCACATGTTAGCGTTAGCCGCTAATGCTAGCGGCAGGTTCATTACTTTAGCGCGCCAACATTAGCATGCTAACAAACAAACAACCATTCAGACTCACCAATTCCTTTCTCCGCTTTGATGCACGGTGATACTAAACTAAAATAGATAATTGTTTGGAGTACGAACCTGTAACTAGTGATGTTCCCTCTGACACGGGGCTTCGAACCACGCCCCAAAACTCGCCAGGGTTTTTTTCTGAAGCACTGCTCCGGAGCGCGCTTCAAATCACGTGACTGATGACGTTTGACCCATTTCACTGCTTCATTCAGACTGAATCAGCTGACTGGTTTGGTTCAGAGGGCGGGGCTTTGAACACGGGTCTCAGTTGTGTTTAAAATGGCTGAAACAATGCGATGCGTTGCCTGTCTGGTCAATACCATTTGGATTGATTTGATTAGCGTTCATTCTTCTGTCGGTTTAATTTCTTTTTGCTTTGCAATGGAACCAACCAGGAAGAGATCTCAAGTCTGGGAGCATTTTGAAATGTTGCCGCTGAACAAGGTTATAAGTTAACATATTTGTCAACTCCTATTCACACACAAAACAGAAACCGGCTCAAACCCTCTACTGTGCAGAAACTGTTGTTTTTGAATAAAAATGCATAAGCACCCCAGTTCACCTAAGCACCTTAAGCCCATCCCCACCCCCATTCTTCATGTTTTTAATATGGGTGGATGACAATTAAGTGGACCATCTACATATTTGGTAGGATGGAGCAAGAAGGAAAAGCAGCACATGAACTGAAGTGTGCTTCAGTTTTATTTACAAATATATGTTTTATTGACCCTCAAGAGGGGGAAATGATTGTCTTTATTGGCAAACACACACACAAAGACAAAGAGGAACAAAGAGGCAAACAATACAGAGTAAAAGAGCACACGAGGGCCATCAACCTTTTGCATGGCTGCAGTACAACCAATGCGCCAGCAGATGACACCCACGTTCAAATCAGTGAAGCTTCGAGTAGTGAACCAAATTCCAACACAATAGTCCCAAAAGGTTCAAAGCCCCATGAAGCCCCATTTGGACATCACTACCTGTAACAGCTCTGTCATCCGGCTTTCCCCCACGCATCTGAATGGAGGAAGCCAGAGCAAGCTTAGATATTCGCTCCTTGCTACTCGGTTGGCCGATCGCGGTCACGTGAATTACATAATGGGGTACGTACAGGTGTTGCGTTTTTATACGCCCGTATAAAAAGACGGGACGTATTATGTTATGGCCCTGTCCGTCCGTCTGTCCGTCTGTCCGTCCGTCTGTCCGTCTGTGGACACTTCAAAGCTTTGAAGTCTTTGAAGCTTTGTCCGCGCTCTAACTCGACAACCGTCTCACCCAGGAATGTCAAACTTCATGGCTGGACACCCCATGGGTCAAGGATGTTCCCTATTGATTTCAAGGTCACAGGGTCAAATGTCAAGGTCACGGCCCGACCCTTTGCGAAAACCTGCCCGTCGCTCTTGCTAACTGTGATCGTTTCCATCTCTGTCAGAATCATCAGAATCAGAATCAGAATTACTTTTATTCATCCCCGAGGGGAAATTTTCTTTGTTACAGATGCAACCGACCAAGAGCATGTACATCAAACAAGTTACAAAATAAGCTAAATACAATAAGATAAAAGATAAAATAGCTCTCTCTGGGAAATTATTTACATCAGTGACATATTTATGACTATATACATGTGTGAGCAGGGAATAGGATGAAAAGGATTGAGTAGTTTGTGAGTTAAAGTGCAGCGTTCAACAGTTTGATGGCGACAGGCAGGAAAGATTTCCTGTGTCTCTCAGTGGAGCAGCGCGGCAGCCGCAGTCTATGGCTGAAAGAGCTCCTCTGATTGGCCAGCACCTCGTGGAGGGGGTGGGAGGGAGAGTCCAGGATAGTCCAGATTTTGTCCAGCATTCTCCTGTCCAACACCACCGCCAGAGAGTCCAGCTCCTCCCCCACAACATGTCCAGCATTCCTAATGATCTTCTCGAGTCTATTAGTGTCCCTCACGCGCAGACTGCTGCCCCAGCAGACTACAGCGTACATGATGGCACTGGCCACCATAGACTCGTAGAACATCCTGAGCATTGTCCTGCAGATGTCAAAGGACCTCAGCCTCCTCAGGAAATAGAGGCGGCTCTGGCCCTTCTTGTAAACCGCGTCCACATTCCTGCTCCAGTCCAGTTTATTGTCCAAGTACACCCCCAGGTACTTGTACTCCTCCACCACGTCCACACTGACCCCCCGGATGGAGATGGGGGTCACAGCAGCTTTGGTCCTCCTAAGGTCCACCACCAGTTCCTTTGTCTTCATCACATTGAGCTGGAGGTGGTTCTCCTCACTCCAAGTGACAAAGTTGTCCACTACAGTCCTGTACTCCTCCTCGTCACCACCGCTGATGCATCCATCCTGTCTTTTTATCTTCCATCTCTGTCCTTTTATGTTACGTGCCGTAGATCTGAACTCTCTTCTCAAATGTTCTGCTGCTGAAAGCGAGAACAACCCACATTCTCTGCTTCTTTGAGCTTTGACACATTAAAGCTTTGTAGTGTCTTTAAGTTCTGTTGCTGCGATCTGATTGGTGGAATTTCGATTCTAGAATTCTATATACAATAATTCAAAGTACGGGCGTATTTTGCCCCGCTTGCGGAGCTCTTGTTATTATATTGGTAGTGAACTGCCTTATTGTGTTTACCGGTATGTGCCATAGAACACCAGTATTGGAATCTTCCAAACTGCACCAACAATTCATTTTTAACTAGGTTTGACAAATTCTAACTTAATTCTATATACAATAATTCAAATACGGGCATATTTTGCCCCGCTGGAGGAGCTCTTGTTCGATTAGTCGACTAATCTAAACGACTAATTAAAAAAAAAAAAACAAGTGGTTCTAACACACACAAGTGTGTGTGTTAGATTATCCCGGGAGGTTACCTTGTGTGTGCTGTGCGTGCGAGTTGCAAAGGTTATTGCTGTTATGTCTGTTGTGTGTGCTCATTCGACAATGTTGAACAACGATATGCACACACAATTTAACGAGTATGCACGAGCAGCATATTGCAACGGTATTCTCAATACCTCATGCATCGTGGTCGTGCTCCCGTGATAAGCCAAAGAAGTCTTACAGAGTGTACAAACCACTCTATCACCATCTGTCCGAAAGTATTCCCAGACTTTCGAGGCTTTAGGTCTTGGTCTAGAAGAAGTCGCCACTGTTCTTGGATCCGACTCTGACCCACCGGCCGCTGCCATTTTCATACCGCTCTCAAATGGTCAAATCAGGGGAAGGGGGAAGAGAGAAAGAGAGAGACCAGCCAGCAGAGTGCGCACGGCAAATACTTCCTCAAGTTTGTTTTCTTTGGCGGTGCCATTATTTACCACTGCTGTTAGCCTTTGGTGAAGCCGAGGTTAGCCACCTCGGCGTCAACCCCGGATGTAGCCGCTGTCAGCAGCACAGGTGTCCGCCTGGGGCGCAGCCGCTGCCCGCCGCACCGGTGTCCGCCTCGGGTGTAGCCGCTGTTAGGCGCGCCGGTGTCCGCCTCGGGTGTAGCCGCTGTTAGGCGCGCCGGTGTCTGCCTCGGGTGTAGCCGCTGTTAGCCGCGCCGGTGTCCGCCTCAGGCGCAGCCGCTGCCCGCCGCACCGGTGTCCGCCTCGGGCGCAGCCGCTGCCCGTGGCACCGGTGTCCGCCTCGGGTGTAGCCGCTGTTAGCCGCGCTGGTGTCCGCCTCGGGCGCAGCCGCTGCCCGCCGCGCCGGTGTCCGCCTCGAGTGTAGTACTACTAGTGGTGTGGAGGGGAAATACCTGATCTCAGGCAAGCAAAAGGTCTCTGGACGAGCCGTTTGAGACCAAAAATAAAGGCGAATATTCAACCAAAAAAATTGTATTCGACTCTTTCACATTCGATTACGTCGACAACGTCGAATAATCGCGGCAGCACTACAAATGTCACAAATAACTTGCAAAGCAGGAATACAAAATCTCTGTACCATAAATAATATCAACTCCAAAATTTAGAACATGTATATACAGACACATTATAAATAGAATATTTGAAAGAGTCAAACAGGTAAAAGTAACAGATGATTGTCCATTTTTGCAGAATATGTTGACGACATCCTGGGCCTGATCTTCAAAGAGGTGTTTCCAGACCCAGCTCCATTTGTCCAGGAGATGCTAAGGATCTCAGCACCTCGTCCAGACAAAGAAACAGTCATCTCTGCGTTCACATCCCGATTTAATCCAGCACCGGTCTGAAACCACCACACTGCCCCTCTTCATCTGGGAACTCTTGCCATATTCAGAGGACGATGCAAGATGGCAGAACCACACGAACTCTCCGACCCAGCCATCCCCAGCACCGAGACACAAAAGATCTGTATGCACAGTACCTGTGACGACTGAAGCACAGAACTATTATACTGTGTGCAATAATTATTTATTTATTCTTATCTATTTATATTTTTGTTTCGCAGTGAAAGTAAGTCATATAACATGCAGTAAGTTTTTATTCTAAAAAGTTAAATGTGTATTGATATTACAGTGTGCAATACTTATTTATTCTATTTGTATGTTTATAGTTTATTCAGTGCTTTAAGTGAGACTACAGTTATACTGTATATAGTTATAAAGTGTGTAATACTTATTGTTAAATAAGTTTATATTATCTGTGTTTTGTAGTGTCAGTAAAGTACTTAAAATATTTATTAATACAGTGATATGTTTTTTTTATTGTAATTTTTAGTGTTTGACTATAAAATGGCACCAGAATGAAAGTCATTCCTCTTACATGTAATGGTCCAAACTGGGCTCTGTCCACATTAATGGCATTTTGAAGGGAGTAGATATTGAGGCACAGGTTCAAATCCTGGATGTTCCACCACCGCATGTGGGTTGTTTGGGGACTTCTTCCATTCTTGCTCGCACCTACCACATATATTATAAATAACATGAGTGTACATAACATACAGTAACTGAAAACAGGTTTTTGTAAAACAAACGCACCTTGGGGGTTTCTTGACAGCATCTGTTTTCCACTTCTGTAGGCATTGTAGCGCAGTAGCCACATGTGCACCTAAAGACACGAAATAAACTAAATGAACTACAGCAAGTGCATGTGTATATGTGTGTGTACAGATTCTGAAGGCTCTGCTGTGAGGTACGCGCTTATGTGCACTTGTAAACAAACTTTCTTCTGCACACGTGGTTTATGACAGTCTTATGTATCACTTTCAGTCATATTTGAGTCTTATATAGCCAAGCTAACTATATTTTTGTTAAATTAATTTGTTATAGAAGAGAAGCATGTAAATGGGCTTGAAAACGTATGAGCAACAAAACATGCATTATATGGACTAGCCCAGGGGTGTCCAAAGTTTTTTTGGTGAGGGCCAAATACAGAAAAATAAGCAAAGGCTCAACACTAGAGGTGACATATTGACACATGATTACTGTGTGTATTTATAACTCACCTATAATGTGAAGAACATTGCTCAGTGGGAGCAGTGATGTTGTCCTTTGAATTGAAGGATGGCTGGGATGTCAGGAGAAAGTTTGGTGGTTGAGACACGAAGGACTTCACAGAGATGGGTATCAGTCATTCTGGATCTCAGTCTGCTTTTGTTCTGATTTAACAGAGAAAATGTTTGTTCACATATGTATGTTGAGCCGAACAGACTCATCATTCTTTATGTATACCATCAGAGGAAACTTGGCATTATCCAAACTCTGATAGAAGTCAGGAGGGAGAGAAGCTGATGTTGACTCTTCAGAGAATCATCACATTGCATTTCAATCAGTTCTAACTGCAGACTCTCTTCCACTTCTTCTGCATCCACCAGGAAGGGGGTCGAGAACAGCTTGATTTGTTTTTCAATGACAGAAAAATCTTGAAAACGCTGGTTGAATTCTGTCACGAGAGATGTAATCACAGACACATATTTCTCCTTTTTAGCAGAAAGGTCTGCCTTTGGAAAAGCAGACTTGATTTCAGACAGCACAGGGAAGTGTGCAGCATTAAAGCTTCGTAGTTGTGTCTCAAAGAGGCGGAGCTTTACACAGAAGGCTTTCATGTGCGCATACAGGTGTGACACCAGCTGTTCTTTGCCTTGTAGGTTCTTGTTCAGTGTATTCAGATGATGAGTGAGATCAACTAAAATGCCAGGTCTGCCAGCCACAGAGGGTCACTCAGTTCATGAAGAGGTCGGCCCTTCTCTTTCAAAACTTGTCGATTTCTGATCTCAGCGAATAAAACCGCTTCAGCACAGTGCTGCGGCTGAGCCAGCGCACATCAGAGTGGTAGAGTACATCCCCGTATTCAGCATCCACGCCAGATAAGAAAGCTTGAAATTTCTGTGGTACAGTCCTCTAGCTCGAATTATGTTGACAGTTTTTACAACAGTGTTCATCACATCGCCCAGCTGGACAGTCTTGGCACACAGTGCTTCTTGGTGGATTATACAGTGCATCCTAACAGCCTCACCTCCGTTCTCTTTTACCTTGGCGCACACCATGGATGCCATTCCCTTTGCGCTCACCCATCATGGCCGGAGCTCCATCCGTTGTTACTCCACAGAGTTTGTCCCATTTAAGCCCCATCTTTCAACTGCCTCTGACACAGCTTTCAAAAATATTTCCACCCGTCACAGGCTTGTGCCTTTTAGGCTCATCATATCAAGCAGCTCCTCCGTACAGCAAAACTTATCATCGACTCCCGCAAAAAAATTAACAGCTGTGCGGTGTCTGTGGCGTCTGTGCTCTCATCGCATGCTATCGAGTAAAAATCAAAAGCACAAGCTTTGTCTCTCAGCTGAAGTTTCAGGTTAGCTGACAAGTCCTCGATTCTCCGCACCACTGTATTTCTGGATAAGCTCACGTTGTTGAAATCCTGCACTTTTTCCGGGCACATTACTTCTGTGACTTTGATGAGGCACTGCTTTATGAAATCACCATCTGAGAAGGGTTTGCCATGCTGGGCAATAAGTTTAGCGACTTCATAGCTTGCTGTTGTGGCGTTTTCCTGTATTTTGTTAGCACGGGAAAAAAACTGTTGTTGAGATTGCAGGCTAGCTGCCATTTGCTTGAATTTCTGTGCTCGTTTGGCACCTGTGTACGATGCGTAGCTCTGATGCTTGGTCTCATAGTGCCGACGGACATTATATTCCTTCATCACGGCAACATCTTCATTGCAAATCAAACAGACACACTTTCCGTTGATTTCTTTGAAGAAATATTCATTTTCCCACCGTGTTTGAAATCTTCTGCACTCACTTGCTATCTTGCGCTTTTGGTGCTGCCATTTCTGGTGACTCGTGGTGTTTTTCTTTGCTTAACTAAACGCCACAGCCCCCCCACCCTTGGTTGGCAAGCGCATTTTGGAAATTTGTACATCTGTATCTGATATGTAGCACTCAGTATGTTGTAAAATTTACAACATACTGAGTGCTACACCATCATAAAGCAGTGCCTCATCAAAGTCACAGAAGTAATGTGCTCCGGAAAAGTGCAGGATTTCAACAACGTGAGTTTATCCAGAAATACAGTGGTGCGGAGAATCGAGGACTTGTCAGCTAACCTGAAACTTCAGCTGAGAGACAAAGCTTGTGCTTTTGATTTTTACTCGATAGCATGCGATGAGAGCACAGACGCCACAGACACCGTGCACGGCTGTTAATTTTTTTGCGGGAGTCGATGATAAGTTTTGCTGTACGGAGGAGCTGCTTGATATGATGAGCCTAAAAGGCACAACGACGGGTGGAAATATTTTTGAAGCTGTGTCAGAGGCAGTTGAAAAGATGGAGCTTAAATGGGACAAGCTCTGTGGAGTAACAACGGATGGAGCTCCGGCCATGATGGGTGAGCTGCAAAGGAATGGCATCCAGGGTGTGCGCCAAGGTAAAAGAGAACGGAGGTGAGGCTGTTAGGATGCACTGTATAATCCACCAAGAAGCACTGTGTGCCAAGACTGTCCAGCTGGGCGATGTTATATACACCATTAGAATCAGCAGAAACACGGCTAACAATTTATCCACTTCCATTTTCACCACTGCACTTCACATCTCAAATCGAAGTCATCTATATCCACAAATATAAAAATACAACTTCTTGACAATCTTACAACTTCTGCCCCTAAAGCAAACACGACCCTTCACCCTTCCATAAGTTATATATCCCCTGAAAGTTGCTTCTCATGTGTGAACACGGGGGGAGAGTCAGCCTTTTGTCTGTAGCTTAAATCTTCACCAAGCTAGCAGCCAAGAAACACATCAAAAGTAGCTGTCAATCAAGCCAAAGCAAATAAATCAAGTCTTACCTTTGCCTTTTTCCCATCTGAAATAAATCCCATCTGCATAAAACTCCTTTCTGTGGGTAATCCAACACTCCCCGTGTGAAAACAATGCGCTTTAGCTCGAGCAGACTCCCCCGCGCTTGGTTCAGCCTTTGTTTGGGTCGTTTTCTAGCCAATCAGAGCTTTCAAACGGTGTATCACACTCCTGATTGGGGGCAAGTTTGGGCCTGTGTATCCAATGCGAGAGAAGCACCTTTTCCGTGACTGGCTCCATCTAGTGTTGAAACTGAGAAGTGCAACAGAGTTGAGCTCAAGCGCCATGTGCGGGCCATATTCAACTATATATTTTCATAATTTGCTGCGGGCCAATAAAAACTGACCTGCGGGCCGCAGTTGCCCGCTGGGCCGTAGTTTGGACACCCCTGGACTAGCCTATATCAAATCCTGAGCAGCATATAAAAACTAAACGATCTATTTCGAGCTGGCTAGAAATGCACCTTTGTTAGAATATAATTACAAGTGAACCCACTAACCCAGGGGTGCCCAATACGTCGATCGCCAAGGTAGATCGTAATGTAGTACTCGAGACCGTTTCTTTAAGGTCTTGGACCGCGTTGGGACTCGGTCTTGAAGGCGTTTGGACTCGGTCTTGTCTCGGACTCGAGATATGACACTCGTCGAGTGATGCACGATCATTACAGCCGCTGCAATAAACTCGTGCCGGTGTGCGGGAGCGCGGGCCGTCTCTCTGCAGCCTGTGCGCTCGTCCGGAGCCCGCGGACACTGCGCGGCGCGTCACCACACGGACTGTCAGCGTGCGCAGCGTGTCCACAACATGTGTGTGGGTTGTTCTCGCTTTCAGCAGCAGAACATTTGAGAAGAGAGTTCAGATCTTTCATGAAGACAAAGCTTCAAAGACTTCAAAGCTTTGAAGTGTCCACAGACGGACGGACGGACGGACGGATGGACAGCGCCATACCATAATACGTCCCGTATTACACAACGGGCGTATAAAAATGAAATGTGAACCCTTCCCACTCACCTTATGGTTTGGTATTATAGTTTTTATACGGCCGTTGTAATACGGGACGTATTATGGTATGGCGCTGTCCGTCCGTCCGTCCGTCCGTCTGTCTCAAATGTTCTGCTGCTGAAAGCGAGAACAACCCACATTCTCTGCTTCTTTGAGCTTTGACACATTAAAGCTTTGTAGTGTCTTTAAGTTCTGTTGCTGCAATCTGATTGGTGGAATTCCGATTCTAGAATTCTATATACAATAATTCAAAGTACGGGCGTATTTTGCCCCGCTGGAGGAGCTCTAGTTAACATTCAGAATCCTGTCAGTGCATTTATTGTGTCTCTTTTAAATAAAACACCTTATTGTGTGTTGACATTCAGAAATAATCAGAACAGCCTCTCAGAGAGCTGTAGTTATGTTAAAGAGATACTAAAGTTCCATTACTTTTCCAAAACTTTAATTGAATTTACTAAAGTTCCATGACTTTTCCAGGATTTCCATGACCGCGGGAACCCTGTATTTGACCTTAATGAATGACTGTAGGGCTAGAGGGAGTCTATTCTGAGAGTCTATTCTGTGTAATACAGTATAAGACCTTTAAACATTTCAGAAACCAGGATTCCCAGGGTCAAGGGTCAAGGATATTGAAAATGTAATTTTCTAGGTCTGAAAAAGTCATGGAATGGCAAAGAACCCCGTGATCAACGGAGGAATCTGTCTCTGGCCCCATCAGATGACGTGATCTCATTCTGGAACCTGAAAAGCACCAATCAGATTCCGGAGTTGCCGTGGGTTTTGTTACCATGGCAACTCCGGAGCTTTGATTAAAATCAGGACCGAGGACATCATTGCTTTAGAGTTCCGTGCCGTTTTGTTACCGTGGCAACTCCGGAGCTTTGATTCAAATCAGGACCGAAAGACTGAAAGCTTTTCACTTTAAAGAGACTTTAAATCTAAAGCACATAGTGGGTGTAACTAACGCTGGATCATCAGTTGCAAGTTGCTTTACAGAAGCGACACATTCAGCAGAGCTTTACAACAGCAGAGTGCATACTTTATTCAGAAAGTATCATATCTATTACCTTTCTCACTTACAATCACAGTTTTTCAGAGTTATGGAAGACAACGACAGTACAGGATTTACTTCAGAGGAGATGAGGCAGATGGCTGAGCAGAGGAGCTCCACCCCTCTGGAACTCTCAGAGACTTTAAGAGACTTCAGAAACTCAGAAGAGACTGAGGAGGTCCTAGAGATGGTGAAGAGTGAGGTGACCTTCAAACCGAACTCACCCCGCCTCTATTTCAAAGAGATGTGGGTAAAGTGCACCAGACGACTCAGGCACAACACTGGGGCCAACATTAAAAGAATATTAATTAAGTGCAGCTGTGAGTTGTGTTGTCAGACACTCGTCCCTCAAGAAGAAACCTGCAATGTTCCCTCAACATCTCAGGACACTCTATGCCCTCGTGTTCCAGCATTACCTTTAAACACACTATCCACTCATGATACAGCTTCACTTCGGGGTACACAGTCTCCTTATGCTAAGTCCTTACGTCCAAAGACACTATCCACTGGTGTTACATCTTCACCTCAGGGTACACTGTCTCCTTATGCTAAGTCCTTACGTCCAAAGACACTATCCACTGGTGTTACATCTTCACCTCAGGGTACACTGTCTCCTTATGCTAAGTCCTTACGTCCAAAGACACTATCCACTGGTGTTACATCTTCACCTCAGAGTACACTGTCTCCTTATGCTAAGTCCTTACGTCCAAAGACACTATCCACTGGTGTTACATCTTCACCTCAGGGTACACTGTCTCCTTATGCTAAGTCCTTACGTCCAAAGACACTATCCACTGGTGTTACATCTTCACCTCAGAGTACACTGTCTCCTTATGCTAAGTCCTTACGTCCAAAGACACTATCCACTGGTGTTACATCTTCACCTCAGAGTACACTGTCTCCTTATGCTAAGTCCTTACGTCCAAAGACACTATCCACTGGTGTTACATCTTCACCTCGGGGTACACAGTCTCCTTATGCTAAGTCCTTACGTCCAAAGACACTATCCACTGGTGTTACATCTTCACCTCAGGGTACACTGTCTCCTTATGCTAAGTCCTTACGTCCAAAGACACTATCCACTGGTGTTATGTCTTCACCTCGGGGTACACAGTCTCCTTATGCTAAGTCTTTACGTCCAAAGACACTATCCACTGGTGTTACATCTTCACCACAGGGTACACAGTCTCCTTATGCTAAGTCCTTACGTCCAAAGACACTATCCACTGGTGTTACATCTTCACCTCAGGGTACACTGTCTCCTTATGCTAAGTCCTTACGTCCAAAGACACTATCCACTGGTGTTATGTCTTCACCTCGGGGTACACAGTCTCCTTATGCTAAGTCCTTACGTCCAAAGACACTATCCACTGGTGTTATGTCTTCACCTCGGGGTACACAGTCTCCTTATGCTAAGTCCTTACGTCCAAAGACACTATCCACTGGTGTTGAATCTTCACCTCAGGGTACACAGTCCACTAACACTAAGGCCTTACCTCGAAACATAATAGCCATTGGTGTTATATCTTCAGCTCAGGGTACACTGTCACCTTATGCTAAGTCCTTATGTCTAAACACACTATCCACTGGTGTTACACCTTCACCTCGGGGTAAACAGTCCACTAACACTAAGGCCGTACCTCGAAACACAATATCCACTCGCATTACATCGCATACACCCCGGGACACTCCGTTCCCCAGCGGTCCCTCACCACCCCCGGACACTCCGTCCCCCAGCGGTCGGTCACCACCCCGGGACATTCCTTTGCCCAGTGGTCTGTCACCACCCCGTGACACTCCGTCCCACAGCGGTCCATCACCACCGTGGGACACTCCGTCCCCAAGCGGTCCGTCACAACCCCGGGACACTCCGACGCACAGTGGTCTGTCACCACCCCGGGACACTCCATCCACCAGAGGTTCGTCACCACCCTTTGACACTCCATCCCCCAGCGGTACGTCACCACCCCCGGACACTCTGTCCCCCAGCGGTCCGTCACCACTCCTGGACACTCCATCCCCCAGCGGTCCGTCACCACCCCAGGACATTCCTTTGCCCAGTGGTCTGTCACCACCCCGGGACACTCCGTCCCCCAGCGGTCCGTCACCACTCCTGGACACTCCGTCCCCCAGTGGTCCGTCACAACCCCGGGACACTCCGACGCACAGTGGTCTGTCACCACCCCGGGACACTCCATCCACCAGAGGTCCGTCACCACCCTTTGATGCTCCGTCCCCCAGCGGTGCGTCACAACCCCGGGACACTCCTGACCCCAGCGGACCGTCTCCACTCCCTGGACACTCCGTCCCACAGCGGTCCGTCACCACCCCAGGACATTCCTTTGCCCAGTGGTCTGTCACCACCCCGGGACACTCCGTCCCCCAGCGGTCCGTCACCACTCCTGGACACTCCGTCCCCCAGCGGTCTGTCACAACCCCGGGACACTCCGACGCACAGTGGTCTGTCACCACCCCGGGACACTCCATCCACCAGAGGTCCGTCACCACCCTTTGACGCTCCGTCCCCCAGCGGTGCGTCACAACCCCGGGACACTCCGTCCCCCAGCGGCCCGTCTCCACTCCTGGACACTCCGTCCCCCAGCGGTCCGTCACCACCCCAGGACACTCCGTCCCCCAGCGGTCCGTCACCACCCCAGGACATTCCTTTGCCCAGAGGTCTGTCACCACCCAGTGACACTCCGTTGCCCAGCGGTCTGTCACAACCCCGGGACACTCCGTTTCCCAGCGATCTGTCACCACCCTGCTTAAACACACTATCCACGCGTGATACATCTTCACTTCGGGGTACACTGTCTCCTTATGCTAAGTCCTTACGTCCAAAGACACTATCCACTGGTGTTACATCTTCACCTCAGAGTACACTGTCTCCTTATGCTAAGTCCTTACGTCCAAAGACACTATCCAGTGGTGTTACATCTTCACCTCAGGGTACACTGTCTCCTTATGCTAAGTCCTTACGTCCAAAGACACTATCCACTGGTGTTACATCTTCACCTCAGGGTACACTGTCTCTTTATGCTAAGTCCTTACGTCCAAAGACACTATCCACTGGTGTTACATCTTCATGTCGGGGTACACTGTCTCCTTATGCTAAGTCCTTACGTCGAAAGACACTATCCACTGGTGTTACATCTTCACCTCGGAGTACACTGTCTCCTTATGCTAAGTCCTTACGTCCAAAAACACTATCCACTGGTGTTACATCTTCACCTCAGAGTACACTGTCTCCTTATGCTAAGTCCTTACGTCCAAAGACACTATCCACTGGTGTTACACCTTCACCTCGGGGTACACAGTCTCCTTATGCTAAGTCCTTACGTCCAAAGAAACTATCCACTGGTCTTACACCTTCACCTCGGGGTACACAGTCCACTAACACTAAGGCCTTACCTCGAAACACAATATCCACTCGCATTACATCGCATACACCCCGGGACACTCCGTCCCCCAGCGGTCCGTCACCACTCCTGGACACTCCGTCCCCCAGCGGTCTGTCACCAGCCCGGGACACTCCGTCCCCCAGCGGTCCGTCACCACCCCGGGACACTCCATCCCCCAGCGGTCCGTCACCACCCTGGGACATTCCTTTGCCCAGTGGTCTGTCACCACCCCGGGACACTCCGTCCCACAGCGGTCTGTCACCACCCCGGTACACTTCGTCCCCCAGCGGTCCTTCACCACCCCCGGACACTCCGTCCCCAAGCGGTCCGTCACCACCCCGGGACACTCCGTGCCCCAGCGGTGCGTCACCACCACGGGACACTCCGTCCACCAGCGGTCTGTCACCATCCCGTGACTCTTCGTCGCCGAGCGGTCTGTCACCGCCCCGTGACTCTCCGTCCCCAAGCGGTCCCTCACCACCCCCGGACACTCCGTCCCCCAGCGGTCCCTCACCACCCCGGGACACTCCATCCCCCAACGGTACGTCACCACCCCGGGACACTCTGTCCCCCAGCGGTCCGTTACCACTCCTGGACACTCAGGCCCCCAGCGGTCCGTCACCACTCCTGGACACTCAGGCCCCCAGCGGTCCTTCACCACCCCAGGACACTCCGTCCCCCAGCGGTCCTTCACCACCCCGTGACTCTACATCGCGCCGTGGTCTGTCACCACCCTGTGACTCTCCGTGCCACAACGGTCCGTCACCACTCCATGACTCTCCGTCGCCCAGCGGTCTGTCATCACCCCGTGACTCTCCGTTGCCCAGCGGTTTTTCACCACTCCATGACTCTCCGTCGCCCAGCGGACTGTCACCACCCCGTGACTTTCCGTCGCCCAGCGGTCTGTCACCACCCCGGGACACTCGATCCCCCAGCGGTCCATCACCAGTCCATGACTCTCCGTCGCACAGCGGTCTGTCACCACTCCGGGACACTCCATCCCCCAGCGGTCCCTCACCACCCCCGGACACTCCGTCCCCAAGCGGTCCCTCACCACCCCGGGACACTCCATCCCCCAGCGGTACGTCACCACACCAGGACATTCCTTCGCCCAGCGGTCTGTCACCACCGTGGGACACTCCGTCCCCCAGCGGTCCGTCACAACCCCAAGAAACTCCGTCCCCAAGCGGTCCTTCACCACCCCAGGACATTCCTTTGCCCAGCGGTCTGTCACCACCCCGTGACACTCCGTCCCACAGCGCTCTGTCACCACTCCTGGACACTCCGTCGCCCAGCGGTCCGTCACCACCCCAAGAAACTTCGTCCCCAAGCGGTCCTTCACCACCCCGGGACACTCCGACGCACAGTGGTCTGTCACCACCCTTTGACACTCCGTACCCCAGCGTTCCTTCACCACCCCGGGACACTCCGTCCCCCAGCGGCCCGTCACCACACCGCGGCAGTCCGTCCCCCAACGGTCCTTCACCACCGTGGGACACTCCGTCCCCCAGCGGTCCTTCACCACCCCAGGACACTCCGTCCCCCAGCGGTCCGTCACCACCCCAGGACATTCCTTTGCCAAGCGGTCTGTCACCACCCCGTGACACTCCGTCCCCCAGCGGTGCGTCACCACCCTTTGACACTCCATCCCCCAGCGGTCCTTCACCACCCCGGGACACTCTGTCCCCCAGCGGCCCGTCACCACACCGGGACACTCCGACGCACAGTGGTCTGTCACCACCCTTTGACACTCCGTCCCCCAGCGGTCTGTCACCACCCCGTGACACTCCGTCCCCCAGCGGTGCGTCACCACCCCGTGACACTCCGTCCCCCAGCGGTGCGTCACCACCCTTTGACACTCCATCCCCCAGCGGTCCTTCACCACCCCAAGAAACTCCGTCCCCAAGCGGTCCGTCACCACCCCAGGACATTCCTTTGCCAAGCGGTCTGTCACCACCCTTTGACACTCCATCCCCCAGCGGTCCTTCACCACCCCGGGACACTCCGTCCCCCAGCGGCTCGTCACCACACCGGGACACTCCGACGCACAGTGGTCTGTCACCACCCTTTGACACTCCGTCCCCCAACGGTCCTTCACCACCGTGGGACACTCCGTCCACCAGCGGTCTGTCACCACCCCGTGACACTCCGTCCCCCAGCGGTGCGTCACCACCCTTTGACACTCCGTCCCCCAGCGGTCTGTCACCACCCCGTGACACTCCATCCCCCAGCGGTCCTTCACCACCCCAAGAAACTCCGTCCCCAAGCGGTCCTTCACCACCCCGGGACACTCCGACGCACAGTGGTCTGTCACCACCCTTTGACACTCCGTCCCCCAGCGGTCTGTCACCACCCCGTGACACTCCGTCCCCCAGCGGTGCGTCACCACCCTTTGACACTCCATCCCCCAGCGGTCCTTCACCACCCCAAGAAACTCCGTCCCCCAGCGGTCCGTCACCACCCCAGGACATTCCTTTGCCAAGCGGTCTGTCACCACCCCGGGACACTCCGTCCCCCAGCGGCCCGTCACCACACCGCGGCAGTCCGTCCCCCAACGGTCCTTCACCACCGTGGGACACTCCGTCCACCAGCGGTCTGTCACCACCGCGTGACACTCCGTCCCCCAGCGGTCCTTCACCACCCCAAGAAACTCCGTCCCCAAGCGGTCCTTCACCACCCCGGGACACTCCGACGCACAGTGGTCTGTCACCACCCCAGGACACTCCGTACCCCAGCGGTCTGTCACCACCCCGTGACACTCCTGCCCCCAGCGGTCAGTCACCACCCCAAGAAACTCCGTCCCCAAGCGGTCCTTCACCACCCCGGGACACTCCGACGCACAGTGGTCTGTCACCACCCCGGGACACTCCGTCCCCCAGCGGTGCGTCACCACCCTTTGACACTCCATTCCCCAGCGGTCCTTCACCACCCCAAGAAACTCCGTCCCCAAGCGGTCCGTCACCACCCCAGGACAATCCTTTGCCAAGAGGTCTGTCACCACCCCGTGACACTCCGTCCCCCAGCGGTGCGTCACCACCCTTTGACACTCCATCCCCCAGCGGTCCTTCACCACCCCAAGAAACTCCGTCCCCAAGCCGTCCTTCACCACCCCGGGACACTCCGACGCACAGTGGTCTGTCACCACCCTTTGACACTCCGTCCCCCAACGGTCCTTCACCACCGTGGGACAGTCCGTCCACCAGCGGTCTGTCACCACCCCGTGACACTCCGTCCCCCAGCGGTCCGTCACCACCCTTTGACACTCCGTCCCCCAGCGGTCTGTCACCACCCCGTGACACTCCGTCCCCCAGCGGTGCGTCACCACCCTTTGACACTCCATCCCCCAGCGGTCCTTCACCACCCCGGGACACTCCGTCCCCCAGCGGTGCGTCACCACCCTTTGACACTCCGTACCCCAGCGTTCCTTCACCACCCCGGGACACTCCGTCCCCCAGCGGCCCGTCACCACACCGCGGCAGTCCGTCCCCCAACGGTCCTTCACCACCGTGGGACACTCCGTCCACCAGCGGTCTGTCACCACCGCGTGACACTCCGTCCCGCAGCGGTGCGTCACCACTCCTGGACACTCTGTCCCCCAGCGGTGCGTCACCACCCTTTGACACTCCGTCCACCAGCGGTCTGTCACCACCCCGTGACACTCCGTCCCCCAGCGGTGCGTCACCACCCTTTGACACTCCGTCCCCCAGCGGTCTGTCACCACCCCGTGACACTCCATCCCCCAGCGGTCCTTCACCACCCCAAGAAACTCCGTCCCCAAGCGGTCCTTCACCACCCCGGGACACTCCGACGCACAGTGGTCTGTCACCACCCTTTGACACTCCGTCCCCCAGCGGTCTGTCACCACCCCGTGACACTCCGTCCCCCAGCGGTGCGTCACCACCCTTTGACACTCCATTCCCCAGCGGTCCTTCACCACCCCAAGAAACTCCGTCCCCAAGCGGTCCGTCACCACCCCAGGACATTCCTTTGCCAAGCGGTCTGTCACCGCCCCGGGACACTCCGTCCCCCAGCGGCCCGTCACCACACCGCCGCAGTCCGTCCCCCAACGGTCCTTCACCACCGTGGGACACTCCGTCCACCAGCGGTCTGTCACCACCGCGTGACACTCCGTCCCGCAGCGGTGCGTCACCACCCTTTGACACTCCATCCCCCAACGGTCCTTCACCACCCCGGGACACTCCGTCCCCCAGCGGCCCGTCACCACACCGGGACACTCCGACGCACAGTGGTCTGTCACCACCCTTTGACACTCCGTCCCCCAGCGGTCTGTCACCACCCCGTGACACGCCGTCCCCCAGCGGTGCGTCACCACCCCGTGACACTCTGTCCCCCAGCGGTGCGTCACCACCCTTTGACACTCCATCCCCCAGCGGTCCTTCACCACCCCAAGAAACTCCGTCCCCAAGCGGTCCGTCACCAACCCAGAACATTCCTTTGACAAGCGGTCTGTCACCACCCCGTGACACTCCGTCCCCCAGCGGTGCGTCACCACCCTTTGACACTCCGTCCCCCAGCGGTCCTTCACCACCCCAGGACACTCCGTCCCCCAGCGGTCAGTCACCACCCTTTGACACTCCGTCCCCCAGCGGTCCTTCACCACCGTGGGACACTCCGTCCACCAGCGGTCTGTCACCACCCCGTGACACTCCGTCCCCCAGCGGTCCTTCACCACCCCAAGAAACTCCGTCCCCAAGCGGTCCTTCACCACCCCGGGACACTCCGACGCACAGTGGTCTGTCACCACCCCGTGACACTCCGTCCCCCAGCGGTGCGTCACCACCCATTGACACTCCATCCCCCAGCGGTCCTTCACCACCCCAAGAAACTCCGTCCCCAAGCGGTCCGTCACCACCCCAGGACATTCCTTTGCCAAGCGGTCTGTCACCACCCCGTGACACTCCGTCCCCCAGCGGTGCGTCACCACCCTTTGACACTCCATCCCCCAGCGGTCCTTCACCACCCCAAGAAACTCCGTCCCCAAGCCGTCCTTCACCACCCCGGGACACTCCGACGCACAGTGGTCTGTCACCACCCTTTGACACTCTGTCCCCCAACGGTCCTTCACCACCGTGGGACAGTCCGTCCACCAGCGGTCTGTCACCACCCCGTGACACTCCGTCCCCCAGCGGTCCGTCACCACCCTTTGACACTCCGTCCCCCAGCGGTCTGTCACCACCCCGTGACATTCCGTCCCCCAGCGGTGCGTCACCACCCTTTGACACTCCATCTCCCAGCGGTCCTTCACCACCCCGGGACACTCCGTCCCCCAGCGGTGCGTCACCACCCTTTGACACTCCGTACCCCAGCGTTCCTTCACCACCCCGGGACATTCCGTCCCCCAGCGGCCCGTCACCACACCGCGGCAGTCCGTCCCCCAACGGTCCTTCACCACCGTGGGACACTCCGTCCACCAGCGGTCTGTCACCACCGCGTGACACTCCGTCCCGCAGCGGTGCTTCACCACTCCTGGACACTCTGTCCCCCAGCGGTCCGTCACCACCCCAGGACACTCGTGCCCCCAGCGGTCCTTCACCACCCCAGGACACTCCGTCCCCCAACGGTCCTTCACCACCGTGGGACACTCCGTCCCCCAGCGGTCTGTCACCACCCCGTGACACTCCGTCCCCCAGCGGTGCGTCACCACCCTTTGACACTCCGTCCCATAACGGTCCGTCACCACCCCAGGACACTCGTGCCCCCAGCGGTCCTTCACCACCCCAGGACACTCCGTCCCCCAGCGGTCCGTCACCACCCCAGGACATTCCTTTGCCAAGCGGTCTGTCACCACCCAGTGACACTCCGTCCCCCAGCGGCCTGTCACCACCCCATGACACTCCGTCCCCCAGCGGTGCGTCACCACTCCTGGACACTCTGTCCCCCAGCGGTCCGTCACCACCCCAGGACACTCGTGCCCGCAGCGGTCCGTCACCACCCCAGGACACTCGTGCCCCCAGCGGTCCTTCACCACCCCAGGACACTCCGTCCCCCAGCGGTCCGTCACCACCCCAGGACATTCCTTTGCCAAGCGGTCTGTCACCACCCCGTGACACTCCGTCCCCCAGTGGTGCGTCACCACCCTTTGGCACTCCGTCCCCCAACGGTCCTTCACCACCGTGGGACACTCCGTCCACCAGCGGTCTGTCACCACCCCGTGACACTCCGTCCCCCAGCGGTGCGTCACCACCCTTTGACACTCCGTCCCCCAACGGTCCTTCACCACCGTGGGACACTCCGTCCACCAGCGGTCTGTCACCACCCCGTGACACTCCGTCCCCCAGCGGTGCGTCACCACCCTTTGACACTCCATCCCCCAGCGGTCCTTCACCACCCCGGGACACTCCGTCCCCCAGCGGTCCGTCACCACTCCTGGACACTCCGTCCCCCAGCGGTCTGTCACCACCGTGGGACACTCCGTCCCCCAGCGGTCCTTCACCACCGCGTGACACTCCGTCCCGCAGTGGTGCGTCACCACTCCTGGACACTCTGTCCCCCAGCGGTCCGTCACCACCCCAGGACACTCGTGCCCCCAGCGGTCCTTCACCACCCTTTGACACTCCATCCCCCAGCGGTCCTTCACCACCCCGGGTCACTCCGTCCCCCAGCGGTCCGTCACCACTCCTGGACACTCCGTCCCCCAGCGGTCTGTCACCACCGTGGGACACTCCGTCCCCCAGCGGTCCTGCACCACCGCGTGACACTCCGTCCCGCAGTGGTGCGTCACCACTCCTGGACACTCTGTCCCCCAGCGGTCCGTCACCACCCCAGGACACTCGTGCCCCCAGCGGTCCTTCACCACCCTTTGACACTCCGTCCCCCAGCGGTCCTTCACCACCCCGGGACACTCCGTCCCCCAGCGGTGCGTCACCACTCCTGGACACTCTGTCCCCCAGCGGTCCGTCACCACCCCAGGACACTCGTGCCCCCAGCGGTCCTTCACCACCCCAGGACACTCCGTCCCCCAGCGGTCCGTCACCACCCCAGGACATTCCTTTGCCAAGCGGTCTGTCACCACCCCGTGACACTCCGTCCCCCAGCGGTGCGTCACCACCCTTTGACACTCCATCCCCCAACGGTCCTTCACCACCCCGGGACACTCCGTCCCCCAGCGGTCTGTCACCACCGTGGGACACTCCGTCATCCAGCGGTCCTTCACCACCGCGTGACACTCCGTCCCGCAGCGGTGCGTCACCACTCCTGGACACTCTGTCCCCCAGCGGTCCGTCACCACCCCAGGACACTCGTGCCCCCAGCGGTCCTTCACCACCCTTTGACACTCCGTCCCCCAGCGGTCTGTCACCACCCCGTGACACTCCGTCCCCCAGCGGTGCGTCACCACCCTTTGACACTCCATCCCCCAGCGGTCCTTCACCACCCCGGGACACTCCGTCCCCCAGCGGTGCGTCACCACCCTTTGACACTCCGTCCCCCAACGGTCCTTCACCACCGTGGGACACTCCGTCCACCAGCGGTCTGTCACCACCCCGTGACACTCCGTCCCCCAGGGGTGCGTCACCACCCTTTGACACTCCGTCCCCCAGCGGTCTGTCACCACCCCGTGACACTCCGTCCCCCAGCGGTGCGTCACCACCCTTTGACACTCCGTCCCCCAGCGGTCCTTCACCACCCCGGGACACTCCGTCCCCCAGCGGTGCGTCACCACCCTTTGACACTCCGTACCCCAGCGTTCCTTCACCACCCCGGGACACTCCGTCCCCCAGCGGCCCGTCACCACACCGCGGCAGTCCGTCCCCCAACGGTCCTTCACCACCGTGGGACACTCCGTCCACCAGCGGTCTGTCACCACCGCGTGACACTCCGTCCCGCAGCGGTGCGTCACCACTCCTGGACACTCTGTCCCCCAGCGGTCCGTCACCACCCCAGGACACTCGTGCCCCCAGCGGTCCTTCACCACCCCGGGACACTCCGTCCCCCAGCGGTCTGTCACCACCCCGTGACACTCCGTCCCCCAGCGGTGCGTCACCACCCTTTGACACTCCATCCCCCAGCGGTCCTTCACCACCCCGGGACACTCCGTCCCCCAGCGGTGCGTCACCACCCTTTGACACTCCGTCCCCCAACGGTCCTTCACCACCGTGGGACACTCCGTCCACCAGCGGTCTGTCACCACCCCGTGACACTCCGTCCCCCAGCGGTGCGTCACCACCCTTTGACACTCCGTCCCCCAGCGGTCTGTCACCACCCCGTGACACTCCGTCCCCCAGCGGTGCGTCACCACCCTTTGACACTCCGTCCCCCAGCGGTCCTTCACCACCCTGGGACACTCCGTCCCCCAGCGGTGCGTCACCACCCTTTCACACTCCATACCCCAGCGTTCCTTCACCACCCCGGGACACTCCGTCCCCCAGCGGCCCGTCACCACACCGCGGCAGTCCGTCCCCCAACGGTCCTTCACCACCGTGGGACACTCCGTCCACCAGCGGTCTGTCACCACCGCGTGACACTCCGTCCCGCAGCGGTGCGTCACCACTCCTGGACACTCCGTCCCCCAGCGGTCCGTCACCACCCCAGGACACTCCGTCCCCCAGCGGTCCTTCACCACCCCAGGACACTCCGTCCCCCAGCGGTCCGTCACCACCCCAGGACATTCCTTTGCCAAGCGGTCTGTCACCACCCCGTGACACTCCGTCCCCCAGCGGTGCGTCACCACCCTTTGACACTCCGTCCCCCAACGGTCCTTCACCACCCCGGGACACTCTGTCCCCCAGCGGTGCGTCACCACCCTTTGACACTCCGTACCCCAGCGTTCCTTCACCACCCCGGGACACTCCGTCCCCCAGCGGTCGGACACCACACCAGGACATTCCTTTGCCAAGCGGTCTGTCACCACCGCGTGACACTCCGTCCCCCAGCGGTCCTTCACCACCCCGGGACACTCCGTCCCCCAGCGGCCCGTCACCACACCGCGGCAGTCCGTCCCCCAACGGTCCTTCACCACCGTGGGACACTCCGTCCGCCAGCGGTCTGTCACCACCGCGTGACACTCCGTCCCGCAGCGGTGCGTCACCACTCCTGGACACTCTGTCCCCCAGCGGTCCGTCACCACCCCAGGACACTCGTGCCCCCAGCGGTCCTTCACCACCCCAGGACACTCCGTCCCCCAGCGGTCGGACACCACCCCAGGACATTCCTTTGCCAAGCGGTCTGTCACCACCGCGTGACACTCCGTCCCGCAGCGGTGCGTCACCACTCCTGGACACTCTGTCCCCCAGCGGTCCGTCACCACCCCAGGACACTCGTGCCCCCAGCGGTCCTTCACCACCCCAGGACACTCCGTCCCCCAGCGGTCCGTCACCACCCCAGGACATTCCTTTGCCAAGCGGTCTGTCACCACCCCGTGACACTCCGTCCCCCAGCGGTCTGTCACCACCCCATGACACTCCGTCCCCCAGCGGTGCGTCACCACCCTTTGACACTCCGTCCCCCAACGGTCCTTCACCACCGTGGGACACTCCGTCCACCAGCGGTCTGTCACCACCCCGTGACACTCCGTCCCCCAGCGGTGCGTCACCACCCTTTGACACTCCGTCCCCCAGTGGTCCGTCACCACCCCAGGACATTCCTTTGCCAAGCGGTCTGTCACCACCCCGTGACACTCCGTCCCCCAGCGGTGCGTCACCACCCTTTGACACTCCATCCCCCAGTGGTCCTTCACCACCCCGGGACACTCCGTCCCCCAGCGGTGCGTCACCACCCTTTGACACTCCATCCCCCAGCGGTCCTTCACCACCCCGGGACACTCCGTCCCCCAGGGGTGCGTCACCACCCTTTGACACTCCATCCCCCAGCGGTCCTTCACCACTCCTGGACACTCCGTCGCCCAGCGGTCCGTCACCACCCCAAGAAACTCCGTCCCCAAGCGGTTCTTCACCACCCCAGGACATTCCTTCGCCCAGCGGTCTGTCACCACCCCGTGACACTCCGTCCCACAGCGCTCTGTCACCACTCCTGGACACTCCATCCCCCAGCGGTCCTTCACCACCCCGGGACACTCCGTCCCCCAGCGGTCCGTCACCACTCCTGGACACTCCGTCCCCCAGCGGTCTGTCACCACCGTGGGACACTCCGTCCCCCAGCGGTCCTTCACCACCGCGTGACACTCCGTCCCGCAGCGGTGCGTCACCACTCCTGGACACTCTGTCACCCAGCAGGCCGTCACCACCCCAGGACACTCGTGCCCCCAGCGGTCCTTCACCACCCCAGGACACTCCGTCCCCCAGCGGTCCGTCACCACCCCAGGACATTCCTTTGCCAAGCGGTCTGTCACCACCGCGTGACACTCCGTCCCCCAACGGTCCTTCACCACCGTGGGACACTCCGTCCACCAGCGGTCTGTCACCACCCCGTGACACTCCGTCCCCCAGCGGTGCGTCACCACCCTTTGACACTCCGTCCCCCAGCGGTCTGTCACCACCCCGTGACACTCCGTCCCCCAGCGGTGCGTCACCACCCTTTGACACTCCATCCCCCAGCGGTCTGTCACCACCCCGTGACACTCCGTCCCCCAGCGGTCCGTCACCACCCCGGGACACTCCGTCCCCCAGCGGTGCGTCACCACCCTTTGACACTCCGTACCCCAGCGTTCCTTCACCACCCCGGGACACTCCGTCCCCCAGCGGCCCGTCACCACACCGCGGCAGTCCGTCCCCCAACGGTCCTTCACCACCGTGGGACACTCCGTCCACCAGCGGTCTGTCACCACCGCGTGACACTCCGTCCCGCAGCGGTGCGTCACCACTCCTGGACACTCTGTCCCCCAGCGGTCCGTCACCACCCCAGGACACTCCGTCCCCCAGCGGTCCGTCACCACCCCAGGACATTCCTTTGCCAAGCGGTCTGTCACCACCCCGTGACACTCCGTCCCCCAGCGGTCCTTCACCACCCCGGGACACTCCGTCCCCCAGCGGTCCGTCACCACCCCAGGACACTCCGTCCCCCAGCGGTCCGTCACCACCCCAGGACATTCCTTTGCCAAGCGGTCTGTCACCACCCCGTGACACTCCGTCCCCCAGCGGTCTGTCACCACCCCGTGACACTCCGTCCCCCAGCGGTGCGTCACCACCCTTTGACACTCCATCCCCCAGCGGTCCTTCACCACCCCGGGACACTCCGTCCCCCAGCGGTCCGTCACCACTCCTGGACACTCCGTCCCCCAGCGGTCTGTCACCACCGTGGGACACTCCGTCCCCCAGCGGTCCTTCACCACCCCGTGACACTCCGTCCCCCAGCGGTGCGTCACCACCCTTTGACACTCCATCCCCCAGCGGTCCTTCACCACCCCGGGACACTCCGTCCCCCAGCGGTGCGTCACCACCCTTTGACACTCCGTCCCCCAACGGTCCTTCACCACCGTGGGACACTCCGTCCACCAGCGGTCTGTCACCACCCCATGACACTCCGTCCCCCAGCGGTGCGTCACCACCCTTTGACACTCCGTCCCCCAACGGTCCTTCACCACCGTGGGACACTCCGTCCACCAGCGGTCTGTCACCACCGCGTGACACTCCGTCCCGCAGCGGTGCGTCACCACTCCTGGACACTCTGTCCCCCAGCGGTCCGTCACCACCCCAGGACACTCGTGCCCCCAGCGGTCCTTCACCACCCCAGGACACTCCGTCCCCCAGCGGTCCGTCACCACCCCAGGACATTCCTTTGCCAAGCGGTCTGTCACCACCCCGTGACACTCCGTCCCCCAGCGTTCTGTCACCACCCCATGACACTCCGTCCCCCAGCGGTGCGTCACCACCCTTTGACACTCCGTCCCCCAGCGGTGCGTCACCACCCTTTGACACTCCGTCCCCCAGTGGTCCGTCACCACCCCAGGACATTCCTTTGCCAAGCGGTCTGTCACCACCCCGTGACACTCCGTCCCCCAGCGGTGCGTCACCACCCTTTGACACTCCATCCCCCAGTGGTCCTTCACCACCCCGGGACACTCCGTCCCCCAGCGGTGCGTCACCACCCTTTGACACTCCATCCCCCAGCGGTCCTTCACCACCCCGGGACACTCCGTCCCCCAGGGGTGCGTCACCACCCTTTGACACTCCATCCCCCAGCGGTCCTTCACCACTCCTGGACACTCCGTCGCCCAGCGGTCCGTCACCACCCCAAGAAACTCCGTCCCCAAGCGGTTCTTCACCACCCCAGGACATTCCTTCGCCCAGCGGTCTGTCACCACCCCGTGACACTCCGTCCCACAGCGCTCTGTCACCACTCCTGGACACTCCATCCCCCAGCGGTCCTTCACCACCCCGGGACACTCCGTCCCCCAGCGGTCCGTCACCACACCTGGACACTCCGTCCCCCAGCGGTCTGTCACCACCGTGGGACACTCCGTCCCCCAGCGGTCCTTCACCACCGCGTGACACTCCGTCCCGCAGCGGTGCGTCACCACTCCTGGACACTCTGTCACCCAGCAGGCCGTCACCACCCCAGGACACTCGTGCCCCCAGCGGTCCTTCACCACCCCAGGACACTCCGTCCCCCAGCGGTCCGTCACCACCCCAGGACATTCCTTTGCCAAGCGGTCTGTCACCACCCCGTGACACTCCGTCCCCCAGCGGTGCGTCACCACCCTTTGACACTCCGTACCCCAGCGTTCCTTCACCACCCCGGGACACTCCGTCCCCCAGCGGCCCGTCACCACACCGCGGCAGTCCGTCCCCCAACGGTCCTTCACCACCGTGGGACACTCCGTCCACCAGCGGTCTGTCACCACCGCGTGACACTCCGTCCCGCAGCGGTGCGTCACCACTCCTGGACACTCTGTCCCCCAGCGGTCCGTCACCACCCCAGGACACTCGTGCCCCCAGCGGTCCTTCACCACCCCAGGACACTCCGTCCCCCAGCGGTCCGTCACCACCCCAGGACATTCCTTTGCCAAGCGGTCTGTCACCACCGCGTGACACTCCGTCCCGCAGCGGTGCGTCACCACTCCTGGACACTCTGTCCCCCAGCGGTCCGTCACCACCCCAGGACACTCCGTCCCCCAGCGGTCCGTCACCACCCCAGGACATTCCTTTGCCAAGCGGTCTGTCACCACCCCGTGACACTCCGTCCCCCAGCGGGCCTTCACCACCGTGGGACACTCCGTCCCCCAGCGGGCCTTCACCACCCCAGGACACTCCGTCCCCCAGCGGTCCGTCACCACCCCAGGACATTCCTTTGCCAAGCGGTCTGTCACCACCCCGTGACACTCCGTCCCCCAGCGGGCCTTCACCACCGTGGGACACTCCGTCCCCCAGCGGGCCTTCACCACCCCAGGACACTCCGTCCCCCAGCGGTCCGTCACCACCCCAGGACATTCCTTTGCCAAGCGGTCTGTCACCACCCCGTGACACTCCGTCCCCCAGCGGTCTGTCACCACCCCGTGACACTCCGTCCCCCAGCGGTGCGTCACCACCCTTTGACACTCCATCCCCCAGCGGTCCTTCACCACCCCGGGACACTCCGTCCCCCAGCGGTGCGTCACCACCCTTTGACACTCCATCCCCCAGCGGTCCGTCACCACTCCTGGACACTCCGTCCCCCAGCGGTCTGTCACCACCGTGGGACACTCCGTCCCCCTGCGGTCCTTCACCACCACGTGACACTCCGTCCCGCAGCGGTGCGTCACCACTCCTGGACACTCTGTCCCCCAGCGGGCCGTCACCACCCCAGGACACTCGTGCCCCCAGCGGTCCTTCACCACCCCAGGACACTCCGTCCCCCAGCGGTCCGTCACCACCCCAGGACATTCCTTTGCCAAGCGGTCTGTCACCACCCCGTGACACTCCGTCCCCCAGCGGTGCGTCACCACCCTTTGACACTCCGTCCCCCAACGGTCCTTCACCACCGTGGGACACTCCGTCCACCAGCGGTCTGTCACCACCCCGTGACACTCCGTCCCCCAGCGGTGCGTCACCACCCTTTGACACTCCATCCCCCAGCGGTGCGTCACCACCCTTTGACACTCCATCCCCCAGCGGTCCGTCACCACTCCTGGACACTCCGTCCCCCAGCGGTCTGTCACCACCGTGGGACACTCCGTCCCCCTGCGGTCCTTCACCACCGCGTGACACTCCGTCCCGCAGCGGTGCGTCACCACTCCTGGACACTCTGTCCCCCAGCGGGCCGTCACCACCCCAGGACACTCGTGTCCCCAGCGGTCCTTCACCACCCCAGGACACTCCGTCCCCCAGCGGTCCGTCACCACCCCAGGACATTCCTTTCCCAAGCGGTCTGTCACCACCCCGTGACACTCCGTCCCCCAGCGGTGCGTCACCACCCTTTGACACTCCGTCCCCCAACGGTCCTTCACCACCGTGGGACACTCCGTCCACCAGCGGTCTGTCACCACCCCGTGACACTCCGTCCCCCAGCGGTGCGTCACCACCCTTTGACACTCCATCCCCCAGCGGTCCTTCACCACCCCGGGACACTCCGTCTCCCAGCGGCCCGTCACCACACCGCGGCAGTCCGTCCCCCAACGGTCCTTCACCACCGTGGGACACTCCGTCCACGAGCGGTCTGTCACCACCGCGTGACACTCCGTCCCGCAGCGGTGCGTCACCACTCCTGGACACTCTGTCCCCCAGCGGTCCGTCACCACCCCAGGACACTCGTGCCCCCAGCGGTCCTTCACCACCCCAGGACACTCCGTCCCCCAGCGGTCCGTCACCACCCCAGGACATTCCTTTGCCAAGCGGTCTGTCACCACCCCGTGACACTCCGTCCCCCAGCGGTGCGTCACCACCCTTTGACACTCCGTCCCCCAACGGTCCTTCACCACCCCGTGACACTCCGTCCCCCAGCGGTGCGTCACCACCCTTTGACACTCCCTCCCCCAGCGGTCCTTCACCACCCCGGGACACTCCGTCCCCCAGCGGTGCGTCACCACCCTTAGACACTCCGTACCCCAGCGTTCCTTCATCACCCCGTGACACTCCGTCCCCCAGCGGTCTGTCACCACCCCAGGACACTCCGTCCCCCAGCGGTCCGTCACCACCCCAGGACATTCCTTTGCCAAGCGGTCTGTCACCACCCCGTGACACTCCGTCCCCCAGCGGTGCGTCACCACCCTTTGACACTCCGTCCCCCATCGGTCCTTCACCACCCCGTGACACTCCGTCCCCCAGCGGTGCGTCACCACCCTTTGACACTCCGTCCCCCAGCGGTCCTTCACCACCCCGGGACACTCCGTACCCCAGCGTTCCTTCATCACCCCGTGACACTCCGTCCCCCAGCGGTCTGTCACCACCCCATGACACGCCGTCCCCCAGCGGTGCGTCACCACCCTTTGACACTCCGTCCCCCAACGGTCCTTCACCACCGCGTGACACTCCGTCCCGCAGCGGTGCGTCACCACTCCTGGACACTCTGTCCCCCAGCGGTCCTTCACCACCCCAGGACACTCGTGCCCCCAGCGGTCCGTCACCACCCCAGGACATTCCTTTGCCAAGCGGTCTGTCACCACCGTGGGACACTCCGTCCACCAGCGGTCTGTCACCACCCCGTGACATCCTGTCCCACAGCGGTCCGTCACCACCCCGGGAAATTTCCTCCCCCAGCGGTCCGTCACCACTCCTGGACACTCCGTCCCCCAGCGGTCCGTCATCACCGTGGGACACTCCGTCCCCCAGCGGTCCGTCACAACCCCGGGACACTCCGTCCCCCAGTGGTCCGTCACCACCCCAGGACATTCCTTCGCCCAGCGGTCTGTCACCACCCCGTGACACTCCGTCCCACAGCGCTCTGTCACCACCCCGGGAAATTTCGTCCCCCAGCGGTCCGTCACCACTCCTGGACACTCCGTCCCCCAGCGGTCCGTCACCACCGTGGGACACTCCGTCCCCCAGCGGTCTGTCACCACTCCTGGAGACTCTGTCCCCCAGCGGTCCGTCACCACTCCTGGACACTCCGTCCCCCAGTGGTCAATCACTAGCCCGGGACACTCTGTCGCCCAGCGGTCCGTCACCACCCCGGTACACTCCGTCCCCCTGTGGTCTGTCACCACCCCCGGACACTCCGTCCCCAAGCAGACTGTCACCACCCCATGACTGTACATCGCCCAGCGGTCTGTCACCACCCTGTGACACTCCGTCTCCCAGCGGTCTGTCACCACCCCGTGACACTCCGTCCCCCAGCGGCCCGTCACCACCCCGGGACACTCCGTCCCCCAGCGGCCCGTCACCACCCCGGGACACTCCGTCCCCCAGCGGCCCGTCACCACCCCGGGACACTCCATTCCCCCATGATCCGTTACCAACAGGAAGCTCCCCAAGGACCAAGCATCAGACAGTATGTCAGAAACTGGCTCAGACCTGTGCACCTTCAGTCCAGTGTAAAAGGCAAAAGAAGCAGCAAGTTGCAGAGCAGAGTCTGGGCAGGCTCTTCTCCTGTCACCCATGCAGTGTGCCCCTAGAGGAGGAAGAGGAGAAGGAGGATTCCTCAGATTTGGAACTAAAAGCTCAAGACTCTGCTACATCTCTGCAGGAGCAGCAGAGAGATATGCAGAGTGGAACTGGAACGGCGCAGATCTCCAATGAGAACCTGCAGCAAGACGTGGTTAAAGCAGCTTCACAGGAACAAGCAAGCTCCCCAAGGACCAAGCCTCAGACAGTATGTCAGAAACCGGCTCAGAGCTGTGCACCTTGTGTCCATCGTAATGGGCAGAAGAAGCAGCAAGTGGCAGAGCCAAGTCTGGGCAGGGTCTTCTTCGGTCACCCATGCAGTGTGTCCCCAGAGGAGGAAGAGGAGCAGAACCTGTCTGCGCATCTGCAGCAAGAAGTGGTTAAGGCAGCCACATCCAGCACCAAGTTTGCAGCTGAACAGGTGAAGGACATCCTGGAGCAGGCAGCACAGACTGTTACTAAATCTGCGTGCCTCAGCAGAGAAGAGCAGCAGCAGCTGTTGGACAGTGTGAGCGCTAACAGTGAAGAGGCTGCAGAATCCATTCTCTCCATCATCTGTCACGAGATGGGCTCCTCTCCCCTTAGCAACTCCCAGAGCTCCAGTCCTAACAATGTCTTTGGCACAAAGTCCTTTTTACATGGAGTCTTACACAGGATCCAGTCTTTCCTGACCCTGTGTTATGCTAAGACCTGCTTTAGAAAGTCCCTGTTCCAAATCGCCAAAGAGCATGAAGTCAGGGCTTGTGAGGACGCAATTATGGAAGACATCAATGTTCCTCTGAGGAAGCTGGTCCAGCTGCCTGCAGACATCAGCGAGGGCAGTTTCTATGAGAGACTGTCCCAGGACATCTCCAACGGGCAGCACAAGGATGTGAGCCAGGACCTCTCACAGGTCATTGTAGAAAACCTGAGCCCACAGAGCTGTTTTGGAATCTGTAGATTTGCTCGGAAAGCCCGAAGTAAAGTCTCAGACTTCATGACCAACCTGAAAGATTGGCTCAATCAGCAGAAGAATCTGGAATCAACAAAGGATCCTGTCAGAAAGTCTCTTGATGAGATCCACAGAGTGACCAGCACTCTGTCCCTGCACCAGGTCCAACCCACTGCTCCTGACACAAATTCCCAAGGCTCTCCTGGACATCCTCAGTGTGAGTGGAAGACAGAGCATATCCGGGGCTTGGCTTATGAGGTGAGCCAGCGAATGCTTCAGACCATAAAGATGACTGAAATACACCCGGTGTTTGTCAAACTGTTACCGCAACTGCAGTCACAGATGTTCGTATGGAACGTGAGGGTGAGACCTGATGGAGAGAACATCATGGAAGTGGCAGATGCCGTGTATGAAGATCTGTGCTCAAGCTCCACAAAGACAAGGCTTCGATTCTATGCCTTACTCCATGACGACAACTTCATAGAGAGAGTGGCAGAGACCATCCGCAGGCACCTGGAGAGGCCACAGAAGAGGACCAAGCTCAGCTCCTTCCGTCGCGCACTGCACCGTTTTTCCTGCAGGTCCTAGTTCCACATAAGTACTTGTCGGAGGCAGTAATTCCATACAGGTCCTGTATGGGGCAATAGATCCACACATGTCCTGTAGGGGGCAGTAGTTCCACACAGCTCCTGTAGGGGGAGGTAGTTTGCTCCTCTCCATTGGATGATCTGATCTGATGTGGAGGAGCAGGACACAGAAGTTCTTTGGGGAATCAGTTCAATTGGAGATGTGTGGAAGGGTTTGGTTTAAAGCAATCACTGAATTGTTTTATTTGGATAGGTCCAGTAATTTTGATGTTTTTAGCAATTTTGTTTCTTTATTGTGTTTGTTTCTTTGTTAAATGTACAGAATGGAGACGACATGTTGTCCCTTCATACCTTTTGTTTAATGTACAAATAAAATCAACACTAACTCTAACACTGTTGGTAATTTATAGGTATTTCTGACTATTCATATCTAGACCTATAGTGTAGCAGCTCTAACACAGGAGAAGTTTATTTACATCAGTGCAGTCCACTCCAATCTAGTGCTTCTGTTGTAGGGAGTATTATAATGACATAGGCTAAGATAATAAGGTGATCCGGCAAGTACAGCACAGCATCTCTCTAACATTTATTTTTATTTATTTTTTAATTATCATTTCATCAGTGCACATAAATAACAATAACATTTACACAAAGATAAACTCATCTGTATTGAATCTTATTAAAACTACATAAATAGTAATTTGTTAACATTATTTCCCGTAAAAAAGAAAAAAACAATCAGTTTATCAGCAAACCCTCATATAAAATTTCACGTATTATTTCATTGACATCAACATCATTCGGAGATAAAAACTATATACAATAAACACTGTATCAGCAATAAAACTCTCCTCTACAAAAAAAGTTAAATGACCATTATCATAAATATTTGTCCCCACTTAAGACCACACAAACACCACTGCACCAACGTTTACTGTGGATTAAATAATCAAACTATACAATTCCTCAAGAATCTGACAATAAACCCAAAGTCCAGCCACAGCCTTATTTGATAGATGTTAAAGTTGAAATTAATGTTGACATGTCTGTTTGCTCAATAGCCGTTGCTTTAACCCGTGGGAGAAAGTGTGGTAACACATTCTCGATTATAATCCTGAATATCCTGAACAGAATCTAAGACATTAAGTCCATCCCTGTTAACAGAAGAGCTGCTGACTAACACGTTCACAATGGAAATTCCAATTGACTTCTTATTTGTTAGAAAGACAAAAACAATCAAGGCTTTATTTTGCTTCCAGATTTTTGATTTTACGACGACACAACAGACAAATAGAAAGGTAATAATAAAATGAAGTGATTTAGTGAAAATGAGTTCACGCTCTTCTCTAGATTTGTACGTGTAAAATACAAACACATTTCTGCAGGCGGTGGTTAATGGTGTATTTATGGGGCGTTCGGGTGGTCAGGTGTCGCCCCCTGCTGTCTCTGGGTAGAACAACATCTCTCTGTCACTGACCTGGAGCAACATGAGTGAACCTGGAGGTTTCAGACTGGAGAGAGCTCATGGAGACAGGATTTTCTCCATTTAGATGTCATTGCTTTGTCTCTAATGTTTCACAGTGTGGCATTAAACCTTTTTATCTTCATGGAGACCAAAGTAGAGAAAGTTACAAGTAAGATCAGTGGAGAGGCGACCCCGCTCAGGCAGAATGCCTGTTTTTCTTGGTATTTCTGAGCTATAAAACCATCTGTAATTGAATAAATGTAAGGTAGAGCTGTTTAATGTCACACTGTGGAACATCCGACATATCCGTAGAAACAAGCAGACGGCAACCAAAAAGTTACGTAAAAAATGCATTAAATTAAATAAATGTGTGGAAATATGGATCAAATTATGGAAATATGGATTGCACCACCACTACAGTCTCAGTATGTTCCTGAAATGTTCTGCAGTGTGGCATTTAATACTACCATCTCCATGGAAACAAGCAGGCCACATCACCAGGTCAATGTGTTTGTGGTAGTTTTGAGAAATAAAAACATAAATAATAATTGATGGGATAGAATCAAACATGTGTGAATAAAACAAATCACAACTCCAGGAGTGTTTTCAATGAGGTCAAAACATTCTAACCTAAAGCTCACAAGAGGAAATGTTACGTAATATCGGAGCTTTAAAAGTCCATTTTAGACGTCCACGAGCAGAGAGGACTTTCTGCACATGTTCTTCCACCTTTCCCTCTGTAGGGCCAGTGTGGCCCTTTGCCACACAAGCCTCTGGGATGCACATTTTAAAAGGCATTTCTGACGAGTGTTTTCATATAAATGAGCCCAAAACTCCAGTAAAAGCTCAAATATTCCTTTATTATAGCATGAACACGGTCAAAAGACTGTTCCTCATCACTTTGCAGCCCCTGGTATCTCTAATTACAGGTGTTAAATAGGAAACAACCCAGAGAGACCTAAGACATAGCGCCGCACAGTGGCCGGAGGTGCATTTTGTCCGCTGCTCCCTCTGTGCTTTTATGAAGAACTCATGGAGTGAAAAAGCAGGTGTTGGTCGGCGTGTGTGGATTTCCTGAAGACTTTTCCCTGGACTCGAGTCTTCTCCTAAAGTTACTGCACAGCCAGTAACACACAAGCAGATTACACTGTTCATCAAAACAAAAGGAACCTTTTGTTCATATAAAATTAAGTGCACAGATCTGGTTTTTTTTTTCATTTTTAAAGTTTTATTTGTTCTCATTCACTTCGAAAAGTCTGGTATTTTAATTGAGGTGAATTTAAACGGTGCCTAATGTGCCTTATATTATAGACATTATTATGCATGGATGGGCCAGATATGGTTTTGTAGGTTGAATGTCGGTGTTTTTACATTCTGATACTTTGATTTAGATATTTCTACTTCAGCCTCAGGATGGCCAGTTGTGCCTCCTCCAGTGGGATTGGTTCTGGTTGGACCTCCTCCTCTTCTGTCTCGTCTAGATTGAGCTCCTGTAGTTGCTGCCCTCTGGTGCAGCAGGAGACTCAGTGGAGACGTCCTGTGAAGCTGCTGGCCAGGACAGGAGATAGGAGCTGAGAGGACCTTTGCATATTAAATTACTCCTGAAGCTCTTTCTCACTCCTGAACCTGATGGCGAGATGTAGCTTCACTGTGGTCTCAATAAAATCAGTGGTGCGGTCTGAGAACAGTGCAGACACAGAGGAAATCTCTTTTAGCAGCTGCTTTACCAATGTTTATGAGATCTTTGGCTCTGAGCTCACTGTTCTCAGATATCAAGAGCTGGTTCTCCACTTTTTGGAGTCTTTGAACAAACACCACCTGTCGGTCAGTGTCAGGAAACTGCTTCAGTTTGGGAACCAGTTCCTTCATCATTGCTCTGATCATGCAATATGTGGCTTCTGGACAAGAGGTTTTGACATTGAATTCCACCCATGCTACAGACCCTCCTCTGGTTCACTGGGGACCTCAGTTGTAGGTGTGATGCAGACCTCTTGAAGGGACACTGTTGTTGGCGCTTGGGGCTGGTTCAGTCTCTGGTTGGACCTCCAGTTGGACCTCCTCCAGTGGGATTAACTCTGGTTGGACCTCCTCCAGCTGGACTTCCTGCAGTTGGATCTGCTGGAGTTGGATCTCCTCCAGTTTGACCTCTTCTGTCTCATCTATTTGCACTTCTTCTGGTGTTGAAGGAGGTTCAGGGGTGGAGGCCAGAGGAACAATAATCTCCTTAAATGGTGCGACTGAGTCCTCTGCTGAATTTACAGACTCAGTGGAGATGTCTTGGGGAGCTGGCGGCTCCTCTGATGGAATAGTCCTCTGTGCTGGGCTGAGAAACACCTGATTTTCAGCAGTAGGGGGCACAGTTTGGATCATCTCTATTGCACTGAGGCCCTCTGCTGGACTTACAGACTCAGAAGAGATGTCCAGTGAAGCTGAGGCCTGTTTAACAACCTCAGGTTCAATGATTTCCGGTGGCTCTTCTGCTGACCTGACCGTAGAACTTGTGGTGTCCTCTCTGTTTTCTTTATACATCTGTGACTCAGACAAGGAGTTTGGGGATTAATGAACAATACTCAAAGGGAGTTTTTTAGTTTGTTTTGACATTTTCTGTCTAATAATTTGGATAATTCCAGCCCTGGAATTGACACTCTCCACTAAGTAAAAAGTAATTAGGCTGGAACCACTCTCCTCTCTCCTCCTCCTCTTTCCTCATTCTCTCCCCTCCTCTCCGCTCTCCTTTCCTTTCCTCCCCTCTTTCCTCTCCTCCTCCTTTCCTCTGTCCTTTCCTCTCCTCCTTTCCTCTCCTCTCCTTTCCTCTGTCCTTTCCTTTTCTCTTTAGACTCCTCTGTCCTCCTCCTTTCCTTTCGTCTTTCCTGTCCTCTTTCTCTCTCTTCATAAACATCCGCTCTCCGTTCTCTATTTTTAACACCCCAGTTTGGATGTTTTTTGTAGTTTACGATGGGAAATAAAAGCACAAAATTGAACTTTCTTGAAAAACTCGGCTCATTGCATCATGAGCGGTGATGCGGGGACGGTGCGTAATAACGGTCACGTCCTCACGTCCCGGGTCACGTCCGTCACGTAGCTCTGTAAACACGGAAGTGCGAGGCTCCTGATGCAACACAAATCCACGCACCGCTCAGTCTCACCCTGTGGAGCGTCGGCGGAGGGACGCTATTCTGGAGCCCGAGTTTTCAGTGGAGTTTTAGTGAAGTTTTGGTGAAGTTTTGGCGAAGTTTTGGCGCTTTTGTCACGTTAAACGGCATGAATCCAGCGGTGCTCCTCGCGCTGCTGCTGCTCCAGGTGTGCTCTGCGTGCGCCAGGTGCTTCTGTCAGGTGCGGCTTTGATTTTTATTTTAATAATGATAATACGAGTTTGTGAATGTGATAATGAGGGTACAGAGGAGGAAGAGAACCAGGACTAAACCAGGACTAGACAAGGACTAAACCAGGACTAAACCAGGACTAAACCAGGCCTAAACCAGCAGGGCTCCCATTAGAATTTTTATTTTGGGGTTCTAAACCCAAACGTTTTGTTTTGGGGGGTCCCAAAACTCATTGAGGACCTGTAAAACAATAATGTCTCTTTAGAGAATATAGATTAAGTTCAGGCTGCAGGAGGCTACATAGAGGCTGACATTACTGAGCTGTGCGCATTTAAAAGTTTCCTACCGTAAAATACCAAATAAGAACCACGTCTAATGTACTTTAAAAAAAACTACAGTGGTGAAATATGCAGCGGAAAACTCGGGGGAAGCAACCACGAGACGTTTGTGTTCAAGTTCTACACTGCAGCAGATCTTTACAACATATAAACCGTAAAACTATAGAGCCACATCAGCCCGTTTTGATCATATAATTCAGCTTTAAAACCGCTTGGCTCATTTGCATACAGCTCTCAAAGTTTGCATACTGAAGTGCACGTGTACGAGCTCCATCATGGCTCCACTAGATTCAGACTGACACTCGGGTTGACATTTTTAGAGTGTTATTACAGTTTTTGATAACAGTCTAATAACAGCGATTATTCATATTCCTCATGTTGGTGCGATGATGGTTCTGAGACGCTGCGTAATCAAAACCCACGAGCTCTGAGTTCTGAGCGTATTTCACTCGATTTTGCCCGTTTTTGTTTTTGTTTTGTTTCCAGGTGAGCGGAGAACTGGACGACTGCACCTGTGACGTGGAAACTATCGACCACTTCAACAACGAACTGATATTCCCCAAACTCCAACGGCTACTGCAGAGCGACTACTTCAGGTTCTACAAGGTACAGAGAGGAGGAGGAGGAGAGAGGGAGAGTAAGAGGAAAGAGGAGAATGAGGGGAGAGGAGGAGAGGGAAGGAGAAGGAGGGTAAAGAGAGGGGAGAGGAGTAAAGTAGGAGGATGAGGGGATAGGAGCGTGAGGAGGAAAGAAGAATGAGGGGATGGGGGAGGGGAGAGGCGGAGATGTGGAAAGATAGAGAGAGAGAGGTGAAGAGGGAGGAGAGGAGGAGGAGAGTGGAGATTAGAGGAAAAGGGGGAGGAAGTGGAAAGAGGAGAGTGAGGGGAGAGGAGGAGAGGTGAGATGAGAGACAGTGAGGAGAGGAGAGGAGGATAAGGGAACAAGTGAAGGAGAGGAGGAGGAGGGAAAAGAGGGGAGAGGAGGAGAGGAGCGAAGAGAGAGGGGAGAGGAGTGGATTAAGAGGAAGAGGAGAAGAGGGAAGAGGAGAGGAGGAGTAGAGAGGGAGAGGAAAAGAGTAAGAGGAGAAGGAGATAGGAGGAGGAGGGGAGAGAAGGGGAGAGGTGGAAAGACAGAGAGAGAGAGAGGTGAAGAGGGAGGAGAGAGGGAAGAGGAATATGAGAGGCTAGGAGGAGAGGAAGAGGAAAGAAGAGAATGAGGGAATAGGAGGAGGAGGAAGAGGGAAGTAGAGTGTGAGGGGATAGGAGAAGGAAGATGAGGAGGAGAGGTGGAAAGATGGTAAAAGGAGAAGAGGGAGGAGAAGAGGAAAGAGGAGAATGAGGGGATAGGAGGTGAGGGAGAGGAGGAGAGGTGGAAAGCTGGAGAGAGGAGTAGAGTGAGAGGAGAAGGAAGAGACGGAGGAAAGGAGGAGGATGAGGAGAAGAGGAGAGGTGAGATGAGAGACAGCGAGGAGAGTAGAGGGGAGGAGATGAGAAAAGGAGGAGAAGAAGAGGAGAAGTCCGTGTTTCTTTGCTCAGTTCTGCCCAGATCAGAGGATGTACAGATTTCTGTTCTTTAAAGTCGTCTGTTTTGTCTCTTGTTGAAGGTGAATCTGAATAAACCGTGTCCCTTCTGGACGTCCAACAGTCACTGCGGCCTCAGGGACTGTGCTGTGAAACCCTGCACCCCCGTGAGTCCTGTTTGAGTCCTTTAGACTGGGTTTAGACCGGGTTTAGACCGGGTTTAGATCTGATGTAGTCCTGGTTTAGACCTCGTTTAGTCTTGGTTTAGATCTGGTTTAGTCCTGGTTTAAACCTGGTTTAGTCTTGCTTTAGTCCTGGTTTAGTCCTGGTTTAGACCTGGTTTAGTCCTGGTTTAGACCTGGTTTAGTCCTGGTTTAGACTTGGTTTAGATCTGGTTTATACCTGTTTTAGTCCTGGTTTAGTCCTGGTTCAGTCCTGATTCAGACCTGGTTTAGTCCTCGTTTAGACCTGGTTTAGTCCTGGTTTAGTCTTGGTTTAGTCCTGGTTTAGTCCTGGTTTAGACCTCCTTAAGTCCTCGTTTAGTCCTGGTTTAGTCCTGCTTTAGTCCTGCTTTAGTCCCGGTTTAGACTTGGTTTAGATCTGGTTTATACCTGTTTTAGTCCTGGTTTAGTCCTGGTTTAGTCCTGGTTTAGTCCTGGTTTGGACCTGGTTTAGTCCTGGTTTAGTCCTGGTTTAGTCCTGGTTTAGACTTGGTTTAGATCTGGTTTATACCTGTTTTAGTCCTGGTTCAGTCCTGCTTTAGTCCTGGTTCAGTCCTGCTTTAGTCCTGGTTCAGTCCTGCTTTAGTCCTGCTTTAGTCCTGCTTTAGTCCTGGTTTAGTCCTGGTTTAGTCCTGGTTTAGTCCTGGTTTATTATGTGAATTTAATCTGAAGTGTTGTTTCAGAATGAGGTGCCTGAAGGGATCCGAGCAGAATCCCACAACAAGGTGAATAAACATATTTAAATGTTTTTATTCCAGTTATTGTGATTCCAAACAGATGCACCTTTTAGCACCGCCCTTAAATCTCCAGCAGGGGGCGATGTTTCAGTGTTTGGTCAACCTGCTGCGAAACATAAAACTTTATTTAACACAAAGAGAAAACAGCACAGAGCGTGACTAAACCGCTCTTTTTAAGGTTTGTGGTAAAAAAAAGGGCTGTGGGTGAATTTTTAGTCAATTTTTAAGTAGATAAGTTGGAGAAAACAATCAAAATCTGCCTTAAATATCGGCGTTTATCGACGTTTATCGGCATCGATCATGGAAAAAAAAACATATTGATGCATTGTAGCTGTTTAATGTCACATTGTGGAACATTCCAGGCAGAGCAACGACATCACCATTATAAATATTGAAATATCGCTATATGATATCGTTTAATATGAGGATACAGTATTGATATCGTCGGCTGCTGTATCGATATCGAGTATTTTTTGGTATATTTACAAAATTATTTTGTTACAGCGTTGCAGTTTTGTTGTTTGTTCAGAGGAAGTTTTGCGTAAACTAGGAAACTAGTTTACGCAAAACATTTGACATTTTTACTGTTTTCATGATAACACTACTACTACTACTATTACTACTACGACTACTACTACTACTACTACTACTACTACTAGTATTACTACTACTACTACTAGTAGTATTACTACTATTACTACTACTACTACTAGTAGTATTACTACTATGATTAAAACATACAGTTAAAAGAACGGATGTAACAATAAGGTAAATCTGGTGATATCGTATCGTCAAAGGTCTCACAATAATATCGTGGAGCATCACAATATATCGAATCCCAAGTCTCTTTGCTTAAGTGAACAGTTCTGATGCAGAAATAGCTAAAAAAACAGAGGGAACTACATAGACCATGATCATTTGCTCCGTTTCAGTGCAGACGACATGAAGAAATAACTGTTCTAAGCACTTTTACATCTTCATTCTGTGGATTAAGTCTGTGAAGCATTTTTAGAGGAAAAAGGAGCAGATTCACAGCAAAATATTGCAATAAATCTGGTACGGTGAGATGTTTATGGTGAAAATATCGTACAGAGAGATTTGGATTTCGTTCCATCCCTAATGACAATAAATGTTGCACCAAATGAACTGGTCAAAGCGTTTTAGAGTCAGTCTTGTTATTCTGTAGAATATCGTAATATCGTGAGTTTTCCCACGATATCGGAATAAATGTCGTACTGTGAGGTTCAGACCGTGATGATATCGTATCGTGAGACTTGGATATCGACAGTATTTAATTCATTGATTGTATTTAGTATTTAGTATTGGAATAATTGATTAAAATGTTTGTGTTTCATATTCACTTTGCACAAGAAGTGGTTTAACAAAGACTTTTATTATCACAGACACAATTTAGCCTTCATTTATTATTGAACCGTATCGAATCAATGTGAAATATATCGTATCGAATCGTAAACTGTATGTATCGCATCGGCATCTTCTTAATGATCCCCAGCCCTAATATTTATAGAAACAACTAGTGTAAAAGTTTCACAGTGCAGCTTTTTTAATAAATCCGATCTAAATCGTGCCTGGATTCTTCTTTTGCCCCTGAGGCAGATTTCAGTCGTTCACGGAGACGTTCTGTCGTTTGTTTGTTTGGTGCAGTATTCAGCAGAGGCAAACTCTGCCCCGGACGAGTGCGAGAGGTCGGAGGAGCTCGGGGCCGTGGACGTGTCTCTCAGGTGAGTGTCTCCCTCTGGTGGACACACAGAGGAACTGCAGTGGAGTCTGAAGTGAAATATGTGACCCCGTGGACTTTTCCCCTGTGCTTTTTGCCCCTTTGCCCCTGTGTCTTTTGTTCTCTTTTCCCCTTGTTCTCTTTGTCGCTTATTCCCTTTTTCCCCTGTATTGTTTGCCCCTGTGCCTTTTGCCCTTTGCCCCCGTGTCCGTGTTCCCCTGTTCCTTTTTACCCTGTATCCTTTACTTTCTGTACCTTTTTCCTCTGTGCCATTTGCCTCCTCTGACCTTTTTCCCCTGTGTCCTTTGCGCCTGTGTCTTTTGCCCCTGTACCCTTTGCCCCTGTTCCTTTTTTTCCCTTGTTCCTTTTTACCCTGTGCCCTTTCCCCCGTTCCCTTTTTCCCCTGTGCCCCTTGCGTCCTGTGTCCTTTTCCCCCTGTGTCCTTTTCCCCCGTCCCTTTTTGTCCCCTGTGCCCTTTGCCCCCGTTTCCTCTGCCTCCTGTGCTATTTTACCCTGTGCCCCCTTTGCCCTTGCGCTTTTTGCCCTGTTCCCTTTTTCCCCTGTGCCCTACTATCCTTTTTCCCCTGTGCCCTTCTATCCTTTGCCCCCTGTGCCTTTTGCCTCTTGTGCCTTTTTTGCCCCTTGTTCCCTTTGCCCCTGTGTCTTTTGCCCATGTGCCCTTTGCTTCCTATACCGTTTGCCCCTGTGCCCATTATCTGTTGTTCCCTTTTTCCCATTCCTTTGCCCCTCATGCTCTTTGCTTCCTGCTCCCTCTGCCCCCATTCCCTTCTTCCCCTGCGCCCTTTACCCCCTGTTTCCTTTTTACCCCCTGTGCTCTTTGCCCCCTGTTTCCTTTTTATTCCCTGTGCTCTTTGCCCCCTGCAGTGATGAGACCAGAGCGGCGCTGAGGAACTGGACCAAACACGATGACGAGGCTCAGCGTTTCTGCGTTCTCGACGGTACAAATGTCCACACTTTAGCATTTCATTTATCCATATTTAACTGTAAGAAGAATGAGACTCAAAAGTACAGGATTTTAATTTAAACTTCCTAATATTACACCGTTTTCTGATCTGTTCTAACGTCGTTTGCTCATCACAGACCTGCAGATTTTTCTCTCAAACAGAAAACACTCTGTTCCACCTTATGATGTCACAAAGCTGTAGTTTTCAATGAACAGCAGCTATTTCCACCTATATTTTTGTCAGGAATTATAAAATAACATTATAAAATAGAAAAAAAAAGCATGATGGTTCTTTTAACTGTCACAGCCTGTCACAGGCTAAAACAGTGAGTTTACAAATAGGAGACCAGATGTATTTTATCCCTTTTCTGACTGTTGTCCCTGTGTTGTCCCTGTTTTGTCTCTTGTCCCTGTGTCGTTCCTGTGTTGTTCCTGTTTTGGCCCTGTATTGTCTCTCACGTCCCTGTTTTGTCTCTCACGTCCCTGTTTTGTCTCTCTTGTCCCTGTGTTGTCCCTGTTTTGACTCTCTTGACCCTGTTTGTCCCTGTTTTGTCTCTCTTGACCCTGTTTTGTCCCTGTTTTGTCTCTTGTCCCTGTTTTGTCCCTGTTTTGTCTCTCTTGTCCCTGTTTTGTCTCTCTTGTCCCTGTGTTGTCCCTGTTTTGTCTCTCTTGACCCTGTTTTGTCCCTGTTTTGTCTCTCTTGACCCTGTTTTGTCCCTGTTTTGTTTCTTGTCCCTGTTTTGTCCCTGTTTTGTCTCTCTTGTCCCTGTGTTGTCCCTGTTTTGACTCTCCTGACCCTGTTTTGTCCCCGTTTTGACCTTCTTGACCCTGTTTTGTCCCTGTTTTGTCCCTCTTGTCCCTGTGTTGTCCCTGTTTTGTCTCTCTTGTCCCTGTTTTGTCTCTCTTGTCCCTGTGTTGTCCCTGTTTTGACTCTCTTGACCCTGTTTGTCCCTGTTTTTTCTCTCTTGACCCTGTTTTGTCCCTGTTTTGTCTCTCTTGTCCCTGTGTTGTCCCTGTTTTGACTCTCTTGACCCTGTTTGTCCCTGTTTTTTCTCTCTTGACCCTGTTTTGTCCCTGTTTTGTCTCTCTTGTCCCTGTTTTGTCTCTCTTGTCCCTGTGTTGTCCCTGTTTTGACTCTCTTGACTCTGTTTTGTCCCTGTTTTGTCTCTCTTGTCCCTGTGTTGTCCCTTTTTTGTCTCTCTTGTCCCTGTTTTGACTCTCTTGTCGCTGTGTTGTCCCTGTTTTGACTCTCTTGACCCTGTTTGTCCCTGTTTTGTCTCTCTCGTCCCTGTTTTGTCTCTGTTTTGTCTCTCTCGTCCCTGTTTTGTCTCTGTTTTGTCTCTCTTGTCCCTGTCTTGTCTCTTGTCCCTGTTTTGTCTCTCTTGTCCCCGTCTTGTCTCTTGTCCCTGTGTTGTCCCTGTTTTGTCTCTTGACCCTGTTTTGTCCCTCTTCTCCCTGTTTTCTCTGTCCTGTCCCTGTTTTGTCCCTGTGTTTTCCCTCTCGTCCCTGTTTTGTCTCTCTCGTCCCTGTTTTGTCTCTGTTTTGTCTCCCTTGTCCCTGTTTTGTCTCTCTCGTCCCTGTTTTGTCTCTGTTTTGTCTCTCTTGTCCCTGTCTTGTCTCTTGTCCCTGTGTTGTCCCCATTTTGTCTCTTTTGTCCCTGTCTTGTCTCTTGTCCCTGTGTTGTCCCTGTTTTGTCTCTTGACCCTGTTTTGTCCCTCTTGTCCCTGTTTTCTCTCTCCTGTCCCTGTTTTGTCTCTTGTCCCTGTGTTGTCCCTGTTTTGTCTCTTGAACCTGTTTTGTCCCTCTTGTCCCTGTTTTCTCTTTCCTGTCCCAGTTTTGTCCCTGTGTTGTCCCTGTTTTGCCTCTCTTGTCCCTGTGTTGTCCCTGTTTTGTCTCTCTTGTCCCTGTTTTGTCCCTGTTTAATCTCTCTTGTCCCTCTTGTGTCTCTCTTGTTCCTGTTGTTCCTGTGTTGTCCAGATGAGGGCGCTCCAGACTCGGAGTTCGTGGATCTGCTGCTGAACCCGGAGAGGTTCACCGGGTACAAGGGCCCGGAGGCCTGGAGGATCTGGACCAGCATCTACGAGGAAAACTGCTTCAAGTAACTAAGACACCAGTCTGGACTAGACCTGGTTTAGTCCTGGTTTAAACATGGTTTAGTCCTTGGTTTAGTCTTGATTTAGTCCTTGGTTTAGTTTTGGTTTAGTCCTTACTTAGTCCTGGTTTAGGCTTAGTTTAGTCCTGGTTTAGTCCTTGCTTTGTCCTGGTTTAGTCCTGGTTTATTCCTGTTTTTTTCCTTCATTTAGTGTCCTGGTTTAGTCCTTGGTTCAGTCCTAGTTTTGTCCTTGGTTTAGTCCCTGATTTAGTCCCTGGTTAAGTCCTTAGTTTAGTCCTTGCTTAGTCCCTGGTTTAGTTCTGGTTTTAATTCCTGGTTTAGTCCCTGGTTTAGTCCTTAGTTTAGTCCTGGTTTAGTCCTGGTTTAGTCCTTGCTTAGTCCCTGGTTTAGTCCTGGTTTAGTCCTGGTTTAGTGCTTAGTTTAGTCCTTAGTTTAGTCCTGGTTTAGTCCTGGTTTGGTCCCTGGTTTAGTCCTTAGTTTAGTCCTTAGTTTAATCCTGGTTTTGTCCTGATTTAGTCCTTGGTTTAGCTCTGGTTTAGTCCTTAGTTTAGTCCTGGTTTAGTCCTGGTTTAGTCCTGGTTTTGTCCTGATTTAGTCCTAGTTTAGTCCGGGTTTAGTCCTCGTTTAGTCCTGGTTTAGTCCTGGTTTAGTCCTTAGTTTAGTCCTTGCTTAGTCACTGGTTTAGTCCTGGTTTAGTCCTTAGTTTAGTCTTTAGTTCTAGTTTAATTCCTGGTTTAGTCCTGGTTTAGTCCTTAGTTTAGTCCTGGTTTAGTCCTTAGTTTAGTCCTTGCTTAGTCCCTGGTTTAGTTCTGGTTTAATTCCTGGTTTAGTCCTGGTTTAGTCCTTAGTTTAGTCCTTGCTTAGTCCCTGGTTTAGTCCTGGTTTAGTGCTTAGTTTAGTCCTTAGTTTAGTCCTGGTTTAGTCCTGGTTTGGTCCCTGGTTTAGTCTGTAGTTTAGTCCTTGGTTTAGTCCTGGTTTGGTCCTTAGTTTAGTCCTGGTTTAGTCCTGGTTTGGTCCTTAGTTTAGTCCTGGTTTTGTCCTGATTTAGTCCTTGGTTTAGCTCTGGTTAAGTCCTTAGTTTAGTCCTGGTTTAGTCCTGGTTTTGTCCTGATTTAGTCCTAGTTTAGTCCTGGTTTAGTCCTGGTTTAGTCCTGGTTTAGTCCTAGTTTAGTCCCGGTTTAGTCCTAGTTTAGTCTTGGTTTAGTCCTTAGTTTAGTCCTGGTTTGGTCCTTAATTTAGTCCTGGTTTAGTCCTTAGTTTAGTCCTGGTTTGGTCCTTAGTTTAGTCCTGGTTTAGTCCCTGGTTTAGTCCCTGGTTTAGTCCTTAGTTTAGTCCTGGTTTTGTCCTGATTTAGTCCTTGGTTTAGCTCTGGTTTAGTCCTTAGTTTAGTCCTGGTTTAGTCCTGATTTAGTCCTGGTTTAGTCCTGGTTTAGTCCTGGTTTAGTCCTGGTTTAGTCCTTTTAAACTTATATTTCTCGTCTGGTTCTCAGGCCGTACTCGGTGCAGAGGCCCCTGAGTCCCGCCCACAGCCGCAGCAGCAGCTCTGACGGTACAAAAACAGCAGCTTTTAGACTATATTTAAAATATTTTCACATTTGTAATTTTATTCTGATGTGATTTTGTTTTTCTTTTGCAGTGAGGACCTTCTACACGTGGCTGGAAGGTGAGAGGGTCGGGCAGAGGGAGCAGCTTCACTTTAATAATGTATAACTCGAAAAGTCTTTGTTTTTCTGTGTATTTGCTTCATGTTTCTCAGCAGAGCGCCCCCTACATGTCAGAGTAAAGCGCTGCAGTAAATACTCATCTCTTTTACCTCTTGCAGCTGCAGGACTGGCTGCTGCTCATGTTTTTTCTTACTTAAATGTTTTTAGTCCTGGTTTAGTTCTGGTTTAGCCCTCGGTTTGGACCTGGGGTTCGTCTCGATTTTGTTCTGCTTCAGTCCTGGGTTTGGACCTGGTTTAGAAAATGGGAAATCTTGGTATTGACCTGGTTTAGTCCTAGTTTAGACCTGGTTTTGGTTCTAGGTTTAGTCTTGGTTTCGTCGTGGTTCAGTCCTGGGTTTGGACCAAGTATGGACATGGGAAAATCTTTATCAACCTGGTTTTGTCCTGGTTTAGTTTGTGGTTTAGTCTGTGGTGTAGCCCTGCTTTAGTCCTGATTTAGTTCTGGTTTAGTCATTGTTTAGTCCTTGTTTAGCCCTTGGTTTAGTCCTGGTTTAGTCCTTGTTTAGTCCTTGGGTTAGTCCTGGTTTAGTCCTTGTTTAGTCCTTGGGTTAGTCCTTGTTTAGTCCTTGTTTAGTCCTTGTTTAGTCCTTTGTTTAGTCCTTTGTTTAGTCCTGGTTTAGTCCTGGTTTATTCCTGATTAATCCTGGTTTAGTCCTGGTTTAGTCCTGGTTTATTCCTGGTTTATTCCTGATTTAGTCTGCAGTAAATACTCATCTTGAAATGAGAAATGGATCAAATCGAATCCTCATTTATACCGTATATTAGGGCTGCACGTTTTCTGTAAAGAAAAAATGAAAAATCGCTTGATTTATTATTACTGCTTTGTCTGGAATGTTCCGCAGTACGGCATTAAACCTTTCCAGCTCCACGAGACCAAACCAGACCAAGTTACAGGTCAGATCTGTGGAGAGCCGACCCCGCTCACAGTCAGAACGTCTGTTTTTCTAGGGATTTTCAGCTATAAAACCACCTGTGATTGAATAAATGTAAAGTAGAGCTGCTTAAAGTCACACTGTGGGACATTCCAGGCAGAGAAATGACATTTCCATAGAAACGAGATGGTGACGGGCCTTTGAATTTGGACCAGAAGAGACTTTATTTGTGTTGTGTTTGTGTTCAGGGCAGTGTGTGGAGAAGAGGGCGTTTTACCGGCTCATCTCTGGACTCCACGCCTCCATCAACATCCACCTGAGCGCCCGATACCTGCTCAACGGTACCAAGATTTAGCTGAGATGCTTAGATTTTCAAAAGAAAAATGGGATTTGTTTGTTTTGGGTTTGTAGTGGCGGCACGGTGGCTGAGTGGCAACACTCAGGCCTCACAGCAAGAAGGTTGCGGGTTCGATCCCCGGGTCGCCCGGGCCTTTCTGTGTGGAGTTTGCATGTTCCTCCCCGTGTCTGGATGGGTTTCCTCCGGGTACTCCGGTTTCCCCCATCAACCCAAAACATGCAGCACCTATGAACTAACATCAAGGACCATGTTGTCCACCCTCCTGTGGGCTCACCACCTGCAGAGGGGTTCATAGGGGGGGTCAGGTGCTATGAGTATTGGGCAGCAAACAGCCCCCGTGACCCAGCCGGATTAAGCGGGAGAAGATGGATGGATGGGTTTGTAGTGGGTGGTTATAATTAAATTGAAGTGAGTAATTAAATTGAAGTGAGTAATTAAGGAAGTGAGTAATTAAGGAAAACTGTTCTGCCCTCGGCCCATTCACGACTAACATGTGAGTCAGTATAGTCACATTTTCTTTGTGTTTTGGTCGTTTGTAAGCATGTTTTTTTGTATTTGACCTCAACAAATGACAGTTTATGCCTCTTTTTACTGTTGGCAGGTATCGAATTGGTCAAAAATAATAATAATAATAATAATGCATCAGTTTTATACAGCGCTTTTCAGGACACTCAAAGATGCTTTACAGAGCATTATTCATTCACTCCAGACCCAGTGGTGGTGAACTACTATTGTAGCCACAGCTGCCCTGGGGCAGACTGATGGAAGCGAGGCTCCAATCTGCACCATTGGCCCCTCCGACCACCACCATCACTCACACACACCACTTTCATACTAGGCAATGTGGGTGAAGTGTCTTGCTTAAGGACACTATGACAGTTTTTTGTGACTGGCGCCCCCCTGTGGCACCTGGAATTCCCAGTGTCTCCCATCCAAGTACTAACCAGGCCCTGCTGAGCTTCTGAGATCTGACGGGATCAGGCTTTGACAAGTCGGTATGGCCACAATAGGCCAAAATAGGGACATCTGGGGGATTTCTTGTATAAAACTGGGACAAATGACTGGTTTTGTTTAAATCTGCTGGGACAAAAGACATACCAGCCCAAATGAGAGAGTCACGTGAGGCTCATTCAGTCTGAAACCAAAACACCAGATTATAACAGAAATGAATGTCCATCGGATCCTGTGTTTTTGTGATTAAGAATAAATCAGCTTTACAAATGTTTTTAATAAAAGTTATATTTGATTTTAACAGGTTTAACTTGTGTCTGGGAACACAGTTAGATCATGTTTATGAAATCTAAAATCATTCTTTAGTTATTTATTGAATCCTCATTAGACTTTATAACGGTAAAGACAATTTGTCCAACATATTTACATCCTGTCCTTTAAAAATAAGACATGAAATGCCGAGCTTCGGTGACTCAAGTGACATAAAAAGTTGTGAAACGCGTGCACTAGTCCGTGTTTCGTTACGTGTTTGCAGACGGGTGGTTTGAGAAGAAGTGGGGTCTGAACGTGACGGAGTTTCGTTCGCGCTTCGACTCGGAGCTGACGGAGGGGGAGGGGCCCAAGCGCCTGAGGAACCTGTACTTCCTGTTTCTGATCGAGCTGCGGGCGCTGGCCAAAGCGCTGCCCGTGGTGAAAGAGGGGTCCTTCAGGCTTTACACGGGACAGCCCCAGGAAGACCGGAGCAACAAGGAGCTGCTGCTGGACCTGCTGCACACCGCACGGTCAGTCTGAGCCAGATAATACTCCCTACAACTGCTCAACTCACTTTATGTAACAGATAATACTCCCTACAACTGTAAAACTCACCTTTATGTAACAGATAATACTCCCTACAACTGCTCAACTCACCTTATGTAACAGATAATACTCCCTACAACTGTAAAACTCACCTTTATGTAACAGATAATACTCCCTACAACTGCTCAACTCACCTTTATGTGACAGATAATACTCCCTACAACTGCTCAACTCACCTTTATGTGACAGATAATACTCCCTACAACTGTAAAACTCACCTTTATGTGACAGATAATACTCCCTACAACTGTAAAACTCACCTTTATGTAACAGATAATACTCCCTACAACTGCTCAACTCGCCTTATGTAACAGATAATACTCCCGACATCTGTAAAACTCGCCTTATGTAACAGATAATACTCCCGACAACCTCATCAAAACTGGGACTAGACCAGGACTAGACCAGGACTAATACTCCCTACAACTGTACAACTCATTCAATATAACAGATATACATATATATACTGTATTTCTGTTTTTTACTTTTTCTTTTAATTATTATTTGACACCAGGTTCTTGCTATTTTTATCACTACTTATTAAGACGTTTTTATCACTGTTTTAATATTTTTTACTCTTTGTTTTTATAATATATTGTGATTATTGCGCTTCTGTGTCCAAGTAATTGTCGAAGTCTCACACAGATGTAGAATAAGTTAATAATAAGAATAAAGTTGATTGTTTTGCCTAATTCTCTTCGCAGATCTTTCCCGCTGCATTTCAACGAGACGTCTCTGTTCGCCGGAGACGAGATGGAGGCGGCCAAACTCAAGGTCCCGCCAAGACTTTAGAACGATAAATAATGATAAATAATGATAAATAACGATAAATAATGATAAATAACGATAAATAATGATAAATAACGATAAATAATGATAAATAATGATAAATAATGATAAATAACGATAAATAACGATAAATAATGATAAATAAGGCTGAATAAAATGGTGGTGTGTGCAGGAGGACGTGCGTCTGGCCTTCCTGAACATCTCCCGGATCATGGACTGTGTGGAGTGTTTCAAGTGTCGCCTGTGGGGAAAACTGCAGGTAAAATAACCACTGCGGGAGGTAAAGGCACAATGTGGGACTTTTTATGCCGGCTCGTCTCCGTAGAGATGAGTAAAACCTGAAATATAATGATGTCAGCTAAACCTGGTTTAGACCTGGTTTAGACCTGGTTTAGACCTGGTTTAGACCTGGTTTAGACCTGGTTTAGGCCTGGTTTAGGCCTGGTGTTGTCCTGGTTTAGTCCTGGTTTAGTCCTGGTTTAGACCTGGTTTAGACCTGGTTTAGACCTGGTTTAGTCTCGGCTTAGTCTCGGCTTAGACCTGGTTTAGACCTGGTTTAGACCTGGTTTAGGACTGGTGTTGTCCTGGTTTAGACCTGGTTTAGTCTTGGTTTAGTCCTGGTTTAGACCTGGTTTAGTCTTGGTTTAGGCCTGGTGTTGTCCTGGTTTAGACCTGGTTTAGACCTGGTTTAGTCTCGGTTTAGACCTGGTTTAGACCTGGTTTAGTCCTGGTTTAGTCCTGGTTTAGTCCTGGTTTAGACCTGGTTTAGTCCTGGTTTAGACCTGGTTTAGTCCTGGTTTAGGCCTGGTTTAGTCCTGGTTTAGTCCTGGTTTAGACCTGGTTTAGTCCTGGTTTAGTCCTGGTTTAGTACTGGTTTAGACCTGGTTTAGTCCTGGTTTAGTCTCGGTTTAGTGTTTTAATGGAATAATTGCTCTAACCCGTCATATGCACTGTTTTATTTTTATTTCACTCATTTATTTAAGTAAATGATGAATATTTCAGTTTGATTCAGTTTGATTCAGTTTGATTCAGTTTGATTGGTTGAGTTTGGTGAGTCTGGTCTGTTCCACCTTGTGACATCACTAATTGCGTTCGCAGACTCAGGGTTTGGGCACCGCTCTGAGGATCCTGTTCTCGTCGCCCTCGTCCCGACTCAACCTCAACAGACAAGAGCTGGTGGCGCTCGTCAACGCCTTTGGACGGTACTGGACCTGGACTGGACCTGGACTGGACCTGGACTGGACCGGGACTAGACCGGGACTAGACCGGGACTGGACCGGGACTGGACCGGGACTGGACCGGGACTGGACCTGGACTGGACCTGGACTAGACTGGGACTGGACCTGGACTGGACCTGGACTGGACCTGGACTAGACCTGGATTAGATCTGGACTAGACCGGGACTAGACCTGGACTGGACCTGGACTGGACCTGGACTAGACCTGGTTTAGACCTGGACTAGTCCCTGGTTTAGACCTGGACTAGACCTGGACTAGACCTGGATTAGACCTGGATTAGACCTGGATTAGACCTGGATTAGACCTGGCTAGTCCTGGTTTAGAACTGGTTTAACCCTTGTTTAAATCTGGTTTAGACCTGGTTTAGACCTTGTTTGATCTTGGATTAGAATTGTATTAGGCCGGTTTTAGTCCTGGTTTAGTCCTGGTTTAGTCCTGGTGTAGTCCTGGTTTAGTCCTGGTTCAGTCCTGGTTTAGTCCTGGTTTAGTCCTGGTTCAGTCCTGGTTTAGTCCTGGTTTAGTCCTGGTTTAGTCCTGGTTTAGTCCTGGTTTAGTCCTGGTTTAGTCCTGGTTTAGTCCTGGTTCAGTCCTGGTTCAGTCCTGGTTTAGACCTGGTTTAGTCCTGGTTTAGTCCTGGTTTAGTCCTGGTTAAATAGGAAAATCAATACTATACACAACCTTATGATTGAAAATGTAGATTAAATGTCCCGTTTAATGTTTGAATCATGAGTCTTTGTTCTTCAGGATCTCCACGAGCATCAGGGAGCTGCAGAACTTCAGGAGGCTTTTGTCTGAGGACACGTGACCCGAGCTCCTCCTACAACCTTCAACACTGGACCTGCTCCCGTGAGAGGAGGAGCTTCAAATCAGGCTCACAACAGTAACACACCACCCTCCACACTCATGGATTCGGACTGCAGCATTATTTAAAGGAGCGCTGTGCAACTTTTCTGGTATCGGGTTTAACCACCTGCTTGTCTCCATGGTTACTGCTTCACACTCGGCTCCACAGGCCGGGAGCCAGGGCCACTCCTCAGGATGATTTTTACTTCCTTTTTTCACTATTATTTCCTGTTATCTTATATCTTGGGTTAATCAGGACTTGGGACATTCGATTAAACTAAAAATTAATGATCGATTTTCATTAACATTTTATATTAAAATTATCATCACTATTATTACTGTTGTTAATCTGCATAAACTTTAAACATATAAACATCCTCGCTCCAGAGCCGCATCAGTGTGAGATCAGAATGTGTTTAATGCAGATTTAAACATCTGTTTATGTTTTACACAAACTAAACTTAAACCTCACGGCTCATTTGCATAAACTGTAAGAGCTGAAAAAAGCAGCTCTTTCCTTGTGCTGCTGCTTCAGCTTCTGTGGGACTAAAGGACTCGACTCAGTGAATATGAGTGTTCTCTCTGTGACTCAGTGAATATGAGTGTTCTCTCTGTGACTCGGTGAATATGAGTGTTCTCTCTGTGACTCAGTGAATATGAGTGTTCTCTCGGTGACTCAGTGAATATGAGTGTTCTCTCTGTGACTCAGTGAATATGAGTGTTTTCTCTGTGACTCAGTGAATATGAGTGTTCTCTCTGTGACTCAGTGAATATGAGTGTTCTCTCTGTGACTCAGTGAATATGAGTGTTCTCTCTGTGACTCAGTGAATATGAGTGTTCTCTCGGTGACTCAGTGAATATGAGTGTTCTCTCGGTGACTCAGTGAATATGAGTGTTCTCTCGGTGACTCAGTGAATATGAGTGTTCTCTCGGTGACTCAGTGAATATGAGTGTTCTCTCGGTGACTCAGTGAATATGAGTGTTCTCTCGGTGACTCTGTGAATATGAGTGTTCTCTCGGTGACTCTGTGAATATGAGTGTTCTCTCGGTGACTCGGTGAATATGAGTGTTCTCTCGGTGACTCGGTGAATATGAGTGTTCTCTCTGTGACTCGGTGAATATGAGTGTTCTCTCTGTGACTCAGTGAATATGAGTGTTCTCTCTGTGACTCAGTGAATATGAGTGTTCTCTCTGTGACTCAGTGAATATGAGTGTTCTCTCGGTGACTCGGTGAATATGAGTGTTCTCTCGGTGAATATGAGTGTTCTCTCGGTGACTCGGTGAATATGAGTGTTCTCTCGGTGACTCGGTGAATGTGAGTGTTCTCTCGGTGACTCAGTGAATATGAGTGTTCTCTCTGTGACAGAGGATGTTCTGCTGATGCTGAGTCTGTTCTGTGCGTATGTCGCGTTGCAGATGCTACGTAAACATGTGAAACCGGGACACTCAAAAACCCGATCACACCCGGGACACTGATGTGCAGGGAAACACACTCTGAGGAATATAGTGATCTCCAAGGAGCCAGAGCTGAGACGTGGGACTGTGAGGCTCCAGAGTTTGTGCTCAGACCTCGACTCCTCAGGCGACGTTACACAGACACCGACATTCAGTTTGGCCATTAAAATGAACCTGATTATTTTTAGGAAAAGCTGTTGGCGGAATTATGTAATTGTAAATATTAACTTGGTGCAACTGCAAAAATCGTCAAATAACTCTGAAATTTTGCATAGTGTATCCGGACACATCAGGGAAACTAGTAAAAAAATATCCTGGGGCTTTCTGCCTTTTTACTGTCAAATATCCCCCTCAACCTGCCCCAAAAGACCAAAAAATGTCTGTCCGCCTGACAAATTATCATCAAAAGTGATCATTTAAATAACATGTATCAGTGCTTCAAATGGGAATAATGAACTTTCCAAATTTATAAGCTTCAATTTCAGTCCAAAATGACCAAAGTTCTTCACTGTACCTCAAATCCTGACAGGTCAGATCTGTGGAGAGGCGACCCCACCCACTCGCAGTAAGAATTAGGGCCAGACCGATATGGATTTTGTTGCGGTCGATTTGATACCGATAAAATGGGAGTTGGAGCTGCCAATATATTTACGATGTAAAATGTCACTGTAAATCTTCAGTTGTTTATAAAACTTTGGTTTGGCTCTATTGGATTTTCAGTTGGGTTTATTTAGGCGACATTTCTTGTTCTTCTGCCTCTTTACGTCCTATTTAAAGAGCCTGTCGGCCTAGTGGTGTTTTTGTATGATATTGTCGCCAGTAAAGAAAGTTCTGTAAGTAAACTACTGCTATTAGCCTTTAGCGGTAAATGTGTGTGTGCGGTAATTAATGATCTGCTAAATGCTGATAATTCACACCTCTGTTCACAGCTCATTTCCATATCAGTGCGTGTCCAGTAACATATATACGGCCACTATAGTCACTTTACAGATGCTAACAGAAGAGAAAACAGCCTGTTTATGTGTGCGAGCTACAGCAGCTAATCGCTAACCAACGAGAAAGAACCAAAACGAGCTTCCAAACCAACACATTTCAACACTCAGCCTCACACAGGCTCCTCTCAGATCAGCACTAAGAACTGTCCTTTAATCCAGACTCACACTGAGCGGCCGCAAAAACAACACAATCTCAGTGTTGTGCAGGTGGATCTGTGGCTGTGGCTGGAAACAAACGCACACGGTGATGCGTTCAGGGGCAGGACGACGTCACAAACACAGACAAATGACTCCACAGATAAACCCTGATGCCCCGCCACAGATCAGGACATTTATCTGTCTGTAAACTGGATTAAATGGGCAGAATATAGAGAGTCTGAGCTTTAGAACAAGGTAAAACATCCACGTGGAACATCGGCCCATATCGGTCGATAATATTGGCCAATCGATATATCGGCTGGACCCTAATACATATATATATATATATCCCAAATGTCCAGAGCCGCCTACTCTTCAAGGATACGGCAAAAACTAACTAAATTTGACGAAATCCGACTGTCCCTTGTGCTCGTTCCCTCAAAATGTACAATACTGTGGAACATTCTAGTCAAAGCCATAACATCTCCATGGAGACAAGCAGGTGACGGCCTCTCCACCAGAAAAGTTGCATATTTTTCCTCTAAAGATTGTTTTTTAGCTTTCTTTCATGCTCTAATGTTGTTTTCTCATCAAAAACGTGTCTGACGAGGTTTTAAAGTCCCGCTGTTCCTCTTCGTGGTTGATCTAATCACACTTTGACGTCATTTTATTTAGAAAACCTTGATTAAATTTGACTGGAGCCAGTGTAAAAACTCAAATACTCGATGTTTCCTCAGATAACGCTGATGTCTTTAAGTTTATCTTCTGTCTGTAGTGAGTCTGTTGTAATTGCACTGTTTGCCTGCAGGAGGCGCTGTTTGCTCAGTTACAGAATAGGATGTTGTTGCTCTGTAAGGCACAAATTGCACAATTTTTTCAGGTAGTTTATATAAAAAAGCCTTTAAAGATGTTTTATATTTGTGTGTAATAATAAAATGAACTGTTCAGAAAATGACCTCTTTCTTTATTTATACTTTAGACAATATTCTGTGATTTTAAACATTAAACTAGATCTAAACCAGGTCTAAACCAGGTCTAAACCAGGTCCAAACCAGGTCCAAACCAGGTCCAAACCAGGTCCAAACCAGGTCCAAACCAGGTCCAAACCAGGTCTACACCAGGTCCAAACCAGGTCTAAACCAGGTCTAAACCAGGTCCAAACCAGGTCCAAACCAGGTCTAAACCAGGTCCAAACCAGGTCTAAACCAGGTCTAAACCAGGTCCAAACCAGGTCCAAACCAGGTCCAAACCAGGTCTAAACCAGGTCCAAACCAGATCTAAACCAGATCTAAACCAGGTCTAAACCAGGTCTAAACCAGGTCCATGGGTGTACACTAGTCTCTGAGCTCTTACACCTGTTCAGCTCCAGATCGTTCTAAACATTCAGGGAAGGTTCAGTTCTGTTCTGTCAGTGGGACTTTTTTTTAGTATTGATACCTGCAAAAAATTAGTTTTTAGTTTTAGTTTCAGTTTTGATTCGTATGTAATTTTCAATACGTCTGATGAGCCAAACCTCTAACACACACATGCACCAAACTTTTCAGACTTGTACTTAAAAAGATTTTGATGAATTGTAGGATTTTCAATTCCAAACCTGATTTTAACCTAAAAACAAACGGTGAAATTTGAATTTTTACAACTATTTTATATAGATTTTTGTCTGTCCTCGTACTCTGTCAGCAACAGTGCTGGTTTGATTACTCTGCAAAAGTATTGACGATTACTACTTTTACTACTCCTTCTACAGTGATCTAATTACTACTCTGATTACTTCATTTCAAAAGGTCATTTGAGTACTGATTACTCGGAAAACAATGGTTCTGACGTTCAGCTCCTCTTCACTGTTTCACTTTTCTGTGGATTAAACACATTTTGGAAGGGAACAAGTAACTACACGTCACGAGGCCAAGTAACTAGATACACGAGTTAAACAGAAAACACTCTGTTCCACCTGGTGATGTCATCAAGTGGTGGTACAGGAAGTGCTCCACTGTGTTTTTAAACTCCACACACCTTCACTAGAATCAATTTGATGAATTTGACCCCGAAATTCCCCATATCTACTGAACTAAAGGAGCTGTTAAAATGAAAACTACCTCTTTATGACATCACAAGGTGGAACAGAGCATTTTGAGCTTTGGAGATGTGGACAGACTAAACCAGGCATGTCCAAACTACGGCCCAGGGGCCAAATGCGGCCCTCAGACCAATTGTTTTGGCCCTCAGGCTCCAGGTGAATTGGCCCAAACTCCCGCAGTCGTACTTTTTACCGCATGTTTTTGAAATCTGCCTTGATCAAGCAGATTTCGTGTGTCCTTTTGAGGGTCTGAGCCTGAACAAAGGTCTGGAGGATCGTTCAGACCTGTTATGAAAGCACAGATTTGAATAATTCACTGTTTTGAGCCTCAGTCTGTGGCCCTCACGCTGCTCTGTGTTTTAACCTCTTGAGACCCTGTGGCCCCACACGAGGACATTACATTTTTGCCTCTTAGCACCATGATTTTCAATTATTTTAAACTTTCACCTGTAATCAACTAAAAACCTCTACAGCAGCTCCCGAAAGTAAAAAAAAAAACTGCCTGGTAAAGTTTAGATGCAAAATGTATGAATAAAACCAATGTATTTATGTACAATAATGTCTCTTCATGTATCTTCATGTATCTTCATTTGGCATTAAAATCTGACCCATTTTATTGACCACAGCAGACGAGAGCCTCAGGAAATGTCCTCGTTTGAAGACATTGGGACTGTGTTATATTATTGATTGTACATGTTGTTAGGTAAACTTGGGAATATTTAGATGAGTTTACAGTTATAAATTGCTGGACGTTTCTGCTGCTATAGGGAAACTGCTGCCTGTCTCCACTTTTTGCACCTCGACTTTTTTTGTAACGATTGAAAACCAGAAAAAATTAAAACTGTGGACCACATTTTCAGGCCTTTTTGTGTGTTTTTAACCTCACTCACTGAACCCCAACCCGCTCACGGTCGACCTACGTCACATTTGGCAGGTTTAGGGCTTGAAATAAACAGCTAATTGCTGTTTGTTTGTTTTTTGTAATTTATTTATACATTTTAATGTTTTTACATTTTTTAACCAATGGTGTCATACAGAAGACTTACTTAGTAGGTCCTACTTATCCCAAATAGCAAGAAGAAATGAAAAATGCACAGCAGACAAAAGCTCGGGTCTCAGGAGGTTAATATGTGGCCCTGGATGAAAAAAGTTTGGACACCCCTGGACTAAACTTACAGAACTATATAAACTAATACAGTGTATTGTTTCGTTCACACACGTTTGTTTTTAATGTTTTTAACAGTATTAGAACGGGACTTTAAGCGCTCAGGAATTCATTTTTGTCTTTAAAACCTTTAAAAAGTGACTCGCGTAAAACGAGCCTCGTCCTATGAGGCAAGATTCCTGTCAGTAACACGCGCATAGAAACTCTATGCGAGGTGCAGGAACTGTTCAGAAACTGCTCGCGGGCGCCTGAAACCTATCTCGTGCTGCCGGAACTGTGCGCGCGCAAGCAAAGAAACACGCTCGCGCCGAGACGGAGAACTGCGCGCGTGAGCAAAGAAACACGCTCGCGAGAGTAGAAGCAGCTCTTGCGCGAGCAGAAAGAAACTCCCTCTTACGTGAGACAAAACCACTCTGCTCAGCGGAGTTGACTTTCTGCTCGCGCGCAGAATGTGACTAATGGGGAGGGAACCTGAGGATGACGGCTGTTGTGATTGGTCTGTCACTGAGACACAGACTTTGACAGACCGCCCAAAATGTCCAAACACTGCATGACATGTGCATTGGCCGCCACTAGGGAAACGCTACATTACAGAATCTCTGTGAATACATGGGTAGAGCCAGAACCATAGATGAGACAGCTGAGTTTGACAGGTTTAATAATAATAATAATAATAATAATAATAATAATAATAATAATAATAATACATTTTATTTAATAAAGCGCCTTTCAAGGTTCTCAAGGACACTGTACAGTAAACATAAAGCACAAACATAAATTATAGAAATAGAATATAGGTTAAAACAAAATCAAAGGAAATAGTAATAATGTTGGTAATAATAATAAAAGATGATGATAATAATATTAATATGAACAATAATTTGGCAATAAGATTATAACACAAAACAACAGGACCATTCATAGAATAGATTTAAAATAATAAATGAATAATGAATAAATAATAAATTTTTAAAATAAATAAATAAAATAAAATAAAATAAATAATGAATAAAATAATATAAAAAATGAGAAAGAAACAATGAATTTGGATTCAGGAATTGGGATAAGCCAGGGTAAAAGGGCTTTTAATTCTTTTTGAATGTGGACAAATTTGAGCACTGACGAGTGAAATGGGGCATTCCATAGTTTAGGACCAGCAACAGTGAAAGCCCTAAACCCATGTGCAGAGTCCAGACTGAGGGATGGTCCACAGATGTGCATCAGTGGAGAAGACTACAGACAGGCTGGTATGGAGTTAGGAGGTTAGATAGAGAGGGAGGGGCCAGAGGAGGGATTTAAAAACAAGGACGATAATTTAAAATTGGATACGAAAATGAACTGGGAGCCAGTTCAGTTTATGGAGGATACAGTCATGTGAAAAAGTTTGGGCCTGATCATTTTCAAGATTTTTCCTTTATAAATCATTGGTTGTTCGGATAAGCAATTTCAGTTAAATATATCATATAGCAGACAAACAGTGATATTTGAGAAGTTAAAAGAACTTTATAGGATTTACAGAAAGTGCAATAATTACTTAAACAAACGTAGGCATGTGCATAAATTTGGACACCCTTGTTGTTTTATTGATGTTAATACCTTTAGCACTAATTATTGGAACACAAAATTAGTTTGTTCAGCTCATTGACCCTTGGCCTACACACACAGGTGAGGCTCGTGGAGAAAGGGGATTTAAGGGGCCAGTTGCAAGTTGTTCTCCTCTTTTGCATCTTCTCTGAACAGTGGCAACATGGGAGCCTCAAAACAACTATGACCTGAAAACAAAGACTGTTCAACATCATGGTTTAGGGAAGGATACAAAAAACTAGCTCAGAGATTTCAGCTGTCAGTATCCACTGTGAGGAACATAGTGAGGAAATGGAAGACCACAGGCACAGTTCTAGTGAAGGTGAGAACAGTCAAACTCACCCCACAGACCAGCTCCACAGACGAACAACATGATCCTGCTGCAGATGGTGTCACTGTGCATCGATGAACTATTCAGCACTTTGCACAAGGAGATGCTGTATGGGAGAGGAATGTGACAGAAGCTTTTTCTGCACACACGCCACAGACAGAGTCACTTGAGCTCTGCTAAAGCACATTTGGACAAGCAGCTTCATTTTGGAATAAGGTGCTGTGGACTGAAGAAACTAAAACTGAGTTATTTGGACATAAGGGGTGGTGTGCAGGGCGAAAGAAGAGCACAGCATTCCAAGACAAACACTTGTTACCCACAGTAAAATGTGGTGGTGGTTCCATCAGGCTGTGGCCTGTGGCCAGTGCAGGGACTGGAAATCTTGTTAAAGTTGAAAGTCGCATGGATTCCAGTCAGTATCAGCAGATTCTTGCGAATAATGTTCAAGAAGACAAGACAAGACAACAACCCTAAACACTGCTCAAATTCTACTAAGGCATTTATGCAGAGGAACAAGTACAATGTTCTGGAATGGCCGTCTCAGACCTGAATATTACTGAAAATCTGTGGTGTGATTTAAAGCGGGCTGTCCATGCTCAGGCACCATCAAACTTGACTGAACTGGAGATGTTTGTAAAGAAGAATGGTCAAAAATACCTTCAACCAGAATCCAGACCCTCATTGGAAGCTACAGGAAGAGTTTAGAGGCTGTTATTTCTGCAAAAGGAGGATCTACTAAATACTGATGTAATTTTTCTGTTGGGGTGTCCAAATTTATGCACCCGCCTACTTTTGTTTAAGGAATTATTGCACTTTCTGTAAATCCTATAAAGTTCTTTTAACTTCTCAAATATCACTGTTTGTCTGCTATATGATATATTTAACTGAAATTGCTGATCCGAACATCCAATGATTTACAAAGGAAAATCTTGGAAATGATCAGGGTCCAAACTTTTTCACATGACTGTATACTCCATAAACTGAACTGGCTCCCAGTTCATTTTCGTGATCCAATTTTAAATTATCGTCCTTGTTTTTAAATCCCTCCTCTGGCCCCTCCTCTCTATCTAACCCTCCTAACTCCATACCAGCCTGTCTGTAGTCTTCTCCACTGATGCACATCTGTGGACCGTCCTCAGTCTGGACTCTGCACATGGGTTTAGGGGTTTCACTGTTGCTGGTCCTAAACTATGGAATGCCCCATTTCACTCGTCAGTGCTCAAATTTGTCCACATTCAAAAAAGAATTAAAAGCCCTTTTTACCCTGGCTTATCCCAATTCCCGAATCCAAATTCATTGTTTCTCTCTCATTTTTATATTATTTTATTTATTATTTATTTTATTTTATTTATTTATTTTAAAAATGTATTATTTATTCATTATTCATTTATTATTTTAAATCTATTCTATGAATGGTCCTGTTATTTTGTGTTATAATCTTATTGTCAAATTATTGTTCATATTAATATTATTATCATCATCTTTTATTATTATTACCAACATTATTACTATTTCCTTTGATTTTGTTTTAACCTATATTCTATTTCTATAATTTATGTTTGTGCTTTATGTTTACTGTACAGTGTCCTTGAGTACCTTGAAAGGCACTTATTAAATAAAATGTATTATTATTATTATTATTATTATTATTATTATTATTAAACCTGTCAAACTCAGCTGTCTCATCTATGGTTCTGGCTCTACCCGTGTATTCACAGAGATTCTGTAATGTAGCGTTTCCCCCTAGTGGCGGCCAACGCACATGTCAGGCAGTGTTTGGACATTTTGGGCGGTCTGTCAAAGTCCTGTGTCTCAGGACAGACCAATCACAACAGCCGTCAGCCTCAGGTTCCCTCCCCCATTCGTCCACATTCTCCTTGAGCAGAAGTCAACTCGCTGCGAGCAGAGTGGTTTTGTCCCACGCAGTGGCGGGCCGTGCATTTCACACCTAGGCCTTCAGTAGTGCTACATCTGAATCGATCCACTTATCAGTAACTATTTTATGGCTATAAAAACAATCTTATTATGCAGAAATGCAGTATAAAGGGCCGTTGCATCGCAGATAGATAACACGTGTAGCCACAATAAATGCCTTTACTGAAGAAACAAACCCTGGGTGCAGGAACGTGCACAGGAATTTTAAGGGGCAGTTGCTCTGACATAAAGAAAGGGCACACCGCACCAAACATGAATAAACCTTAATAAAACTTGGTTTTATTTTCCCTGCACCTCTAGCGTTTACCAATAGATGGCACAATCTAGATATATTGATACATAAAACCAATTTACCCATATGGGCCTCAGCAAATGCTCAGGGGTAGAACTATATGTTGAACACGTCTTCCTCACTCATGGTCTGAAAACCTTCCCATAAAGCACTGCGTCAAGTATATGTAGTGTGCCGCGACCTTTCTTAACAATGTCCAGCTTTTTTGAAAAGTCCGTCTTGAAAATGGCTTTGACAATAAATCTGCAACCAAATCAATTTCTTCTCCTCCTTCAGCCATTGTGGGTTGAAAAAAACAGCTATTAAATCAACACAACTATATTTCTGTCCGTGAAGCTACGCTACAGATGCAGTTTGCTAGCTCCAGCTAGTTCGCTCTCTGACTAGCCAATCAAAGGGGTGTGAATACGCTGGACGTTACCGTAGGCCTGCTAGAAGGCCTTGGTGTCGCTAACTCAAAATCTGATTGGTTGAAGCAATAGTTTCATCGACACTTATTTTTTAACTAGAGGGCCCGCAGAACTGATTGTGAAGGCCTCTAGGCAGATTTCTTTGACGTTGTCCCTGCCTGGCAACAAATGGTGGCTGAAATGTGATTGGTTAAACGCTTTAATATGAAAATACATGTCTGGAAGCAGCGCAAGGGTAAAGGCTATGAAGGGAAGGACAGACCATTTGGAATTACTTAATAAGTATTTATGGACAAAATATTATTAACATCAGTCTGTGATTCAGATATTTTTTTAGGCCAGCAGTGAAGGCCTTGCAGGCCCTGACGGCCCGCCACTGGTCCCACGCAAGAGGGAGTTTCTCTGCTCGTTAAGAGCTGCTTTTACTCTGCGAGCGTGTTTCTTTGCTCACGCGCGCAGTTCTCCGTCTCGCGCGAGCGTGTTTCTTGCTTGCGCGCACAGTTTCTGCAGCACGAGGTAGTTTCGGCGCCCGCGAGCAGTTTCTGAACAGTTCTGCACCTCGCATAGAGTTTCTATGCGCGTGTTACTTTGACAGGAATCTTGCCTCATACGTCCTCCTCCAAACTCCTCGGTCCTTATCTCTCCCCTCTGCGCGCCTCGGGGAGTGAAGGGTTAACCGCGCAAAGAGGATGATGGGATTGTGACGAGCCGCATCTGATTACACCCGTGCACGCGCGCAGGGGCCGGGAGCGCGCACGGCGGAGGGGAGGACAGACGTGATCCGCGCGCGCTGCAGCTTCTTCTGTCCCACCGAAACGGATCAACAAGTCCCGTTTTGGTTTGGTTTGGTTTGGTTTGGTTTGAGCCGCGCCAAAACACGCCCGGAGCCGCCACATCTCCCCCCAAACTTCGTAAACCTCCGGACATCCTCGCGCGTCGCCGTCGGGGCTCCTCGGGTGGATTTGCTACGCGTGAAAAACTCCGGGACAGACTCTGGAAATGCGTCGGTTTGCGGGGGTTCGAAGCGCGTTTTAGAGGAGAAAACGTGGCTGTGTCGTGACCAAAACCACTCCAGAGGTTTATAAAAGAAAGGAAACGAGGGGATACGTAACGGAGAGGACGTACGCAGTGGCCGTGGGACTCCTCGCGCTCGTGGGAGGAAACCAGGTAAGCTTTGGCACACCTGAGGACAGCGTGGAGCTGCCTGGAGACGAGACACCAGGGCCCGTGCGTAAAAACACAACCCAACCTGTAGTTTTAACGCGTTTTCTCACCTGTTTCTGTCTTTAACCCATTTTCTTCAACTATTACGCATAAATTAAGCTTTGTTAAGGTCCTGGTTTGGCTCTTAGTCCTAGTTTAGACCTGGTTTAGTCCTGGTTTGGTTCTAGTTTAGACTTCCTGACTGTTCTAATCTGTGTAGTCATTTTTTTTTACACATTTGTACTTTTTTTTTCTTAAAGGCCCCATATTCCGGCCATTTAATCTAGTTTCCTCACCGCAAACTGAAAATGCTCTGTTCCACCTTGTGATGTCATCATGTGGCAACCCAGGAAGGGCTCCGCTGCGTTTTTAAAGCTTCACACACTTTCCACAAGAATCAGTCAGATGGTTTCAGCCCCTGGGGTTGCCGATCTCGACTGAACCGAAGGTTAAAAAAAAAAGGAGATTAAAATGTGAAAACTGCCGCTTCGTGACATCACAAGGTGGAGCAGAGCGTTCTGAGCTTTGGACATGTCAACAGACGAGTAATAAAGTTACTCAAACATGTGCGAATGAAAGAAAACGCAACTCCAGGTCTGTTTTTGAGGAGGAAACTGTTAAAATGCGACTAAACGCTCACAAGAGTCAGTTTTGTGTTGTACAGGACGTTTTAAAGCTGCACTGCGTAACTTTTCTGCTGGATTTCCTCCTATAGGGCAGCTCGGAATGCCCAGAATGTTCCACAGAAGGGCACTGAATGGCCGAGTTACAGGTCAGATCTGTGGAGAGGCCAGCCCGCTCACAGTCACAGTAAGAATCAATGAAATGTAAAAATCCAAGCTTTGAAACGTCCCAAATGAAGCAAAAAAAATGTCTATGTTGAGGCAAAAAAGTGGCATATTCCTCACCAGAAAAGCCAACAGGTCTACACCAAATAAAAAGCAGAATTTACTAATAATTAGCCACAGAAGTTACTGATTCAACCCCGCACGGCTCAGATCTTATTGTATTTCGACAAAAACACCCCGTATCTTCTTACTTTTGTGAAGAAATTAGAATACGCACCATAAATAGAGGCGCTTCGTGTAACTTACCTGGTGGAGAAGTTACTGCTTTGTCTTCTGGAATGTTCCTAAACCTTTCTGTCGTGACGGAAACCAAACCGGACCACGTTACAGGTCAGATCTGTGGAGAGGCGACCCCGCTCACTGTCAGAACGTCTGATTTTCGAGGTGTTTTTGAGCTTTAAAATCGCCTGTAACTGAATAAATGTGAAGTAGGGCTGTTTAAAGTCACACTGTGGGACATTTGGAGCAGAGTGACGACGTATCCATAGCGACAAGCAGGTGACGGACAACAGAAAAGTTACACAGTGCAGCTTTTTATTATTTAGACCTCACCACAGATGTGAAAAGCTAAATACAAAATACAGAAACTCTGAAATACAGTGTCCCAAAAATTTGACATAATTTCGCCTATAATTTTGGAAATTCTTGTTGAAATAACCTCAAATTTTCACAGAACGTACAGAAACAGATCGAGATTTTATAATGAATGTTTTATTTTTGTCCTGTCTTCAGGTTGAGCCGTTCTTTCACGTTCACTTCTCTTCTGACGTTGATGTTGGTCCAGATTCTTTAGCCCTGCAGAAACACTTTCCTCTTCACATTTTTGGTCCCAAGTCTAAATTTATTTGCCAGTTTTTGTTGTGTGAGCAGATTCCAAAACGCAAAATAACTTCTCTGGGAGTGAACGGCTCAACCTGAAAACAGAACAAATAAAATAAAACATTACATATAAAATCTTGATCTGTTTCAATTCAAGGGACGTAACACTAACGTAAATCTGGTGATATCGTATCGTCAAAGGTCTCACAATAATATCGTGGAGCATCGCAATATATCGAATCCCAAGTCTCTTTGCTTAAATGAACAGTTCTGATGCAGAAATAGCTAAAAAAAACCAGAGGGAACTACATAGACCATGATCCTTTGCTCCGGTTCAGTGCAGACGACATGAAGGAATAACTGTTCTCAGCACTTTGAAATGAAGTCTTGTGAAGCATTTTTTAGAGGAAAAAGGAGCAGATTCACAGAACGAATGAAAGAAAGACCGAAAAAGAATAGATGTAAGAAAGAAAGAAAAAGAAAGAATGAAAAAGAACAGAAGAAAGAAAGACCGGAAAAGATCAGATGAAAGAAAGAATGAAAGAAAGTAAACTGCTGAGAATCTGGTTCAGAGACATTTGGATTTGACAATAAATGTTGTACCAAATAATGTCAGTCCTGTTATTATGTAGAATATCGTAATCGGGGCCCGACCGATATATCGGTTGGTCGATATATGGGCTCTTGGACATTTTGCCCATTTAATCCAGTTTACAGACAGATAAATGTCCTGATCTGTGGCGCCACTTTTGTTTTGTTTTACGTCACACACTTCACGCCGCTGTTATCAGGAAGTCTCTCCCGTCTCCAGATTCATTTGTTTGAGAAATAAGTGAACAGAAATTCAAGAATTTAGTTTTTCTTTTGCCCGTAGGTCTGTGAAATATGAAGTTTTTATAGAAATGGTCTTAAAAAGGACTTAAAAATACCTGAAGAACGAACAAAAGAAAGACAGAAAAAGAAAGAACGAACAAGAGAAAGAAAGAAATAATGAGAAAAAACGAATGAAAGACCAATAAAACAGACAAAAGAAAGAATGAAATGAACGAATGAAAGACCGAAAAAGAACGAACGAGAAAGAAAGAAATAATAATGAAAAAGAACGAATAATAATAAAAAAGAGATGTAAAATAAAAAAATAAATAATAATAATAATAATAATAATAATAATAATAATAAAAACAAAGTAATAAAAAAATTATAATAAAATCCTAGGGTTTTTACAGTATCTTAAAAAGTCTTAAAAAATGTAATTTATTTAATTTAATTTCCTGATTCATTTATTTGAGAAATTAATGAACAGAAATTCAAAAATTTTGTTTTTCTTTTGCCTGTAGATCTGTGAAATATGAAGTTTTTATAGAAATGGTCATAAAAAGGACTTAAAATTACTTGAATTTCACTTGAAGAAACCTGGCGGAAGTTCACATTTTAAACACATCCAGAAGAATCGGAAAAAACGCTGAAATCTGACCTGACAAACACAAGAACCACATTTCAGAACATGTTTGTGCAGATCTAAACTGCAGGGTGAGACGCTTTTATGCACAACAAAACCAGGATTTAGCTGTTTGTAAGAGCTGGTGGCACTTTTACAGTTCCAGCCTTTGAGATTCGCTCTTTACGTCCGTTCAAAGTGGGATTTCGGTTTGATTGTGGTTTAATCTCGCGGCTCTGCTCTGGACACGGGTAAAATAGGCTTAAGTTTGTTTATGTAGCGTCGTCATGAGTCATTTTCTCTCCACACTCAGAGGCTGTGAGCTGTTACTGGAGACAAAAGAAACATTTGAATGAATTAATGTTTGCAGAGGTCTGAAGTACAGGGTCAGCAGCTTTTCTGACACACGGGGAGGGCATCTGACACATAGGGGCCACACAGAAGGAAGAAAGGCCTTACATTATTTCCGTTTTATTTATTATCCGAGTCTGAACAATGTTTTATTTTGAAAAATGACTGAATTCGCTCCGTTCCATCCATCTGTGACTCGCTCTTGTCTCGGTCACGTGACACATTAACTCTGATATTAAACCCACGAGCTGCAAAATGAGTAAAAGAAAACAAAACATGGAAACGTTTATTATTAGAGGTGTAACAATCACCGAAACCTGGTGATATCGTATCGTTAAAGGTCTCACAATAATATCGTGGACCATCACAATATATTGAATCACAAGTCTCTTCTGATGCAGAAATAGCTAAAAAAAACTCCGGACCCAGATGCCCTCCCGTACGGACCTGTGTCGATATGCACGTGTTTCTCTATTTATTCTGGTCCAAAGGGAAACAGTTTTAAATACTTTGAATCGCTTTTGGCTTTATACTGGCTTTAATCAAATGCACACGCAACTCCACTTGCGATATACATGATTATTTCTCATATTTCTATGTAAAATATAGTTTTAGTGTCCAGAAAGAGGATGCAAGAGGAGGAAAAGAAGGAAAAGTCTGATAGTGTTGCTCCCCTACAGTCTGTATTAAGAGTAAACTGGCTGTATTATAAAATATAAAACAGCCTGAGAAAACTCTGTTCTTATTTTCAATGAATTAAAAATCTGAGCTGTGAATCATTGAACCAAATGAACTGCGACACTTCACATATGAACTATAATTGTACAGCAGTTGAACTGTATGTACTGTAATGTAATGCATGTATTGTTTCATTAACATCATTATTATATTATAGTCATGAGCAGTAAAAATTGCATGAGGTTTTTTTGACGTCCTAAAACATATCGATATACTGTGTAATGTGTGTAATGTGTCATAAATATCACAGTGTTATTATGTTCTACTCATTATCAGAAAGAAAAAAACCCACGATAAAAACTATATATATATCGATTCGATTTCAGTACATTTTAAGACGCAAAAAAAGATGTAATTTTTTTCTGATAACGAAATACCCCAGTTTTTGTGTCATTTTATTTTGTCGTATTTCTCCGCTGCTCCGTGAAAATATTGTCTGACATTAAACTGGTTTGTGACACAGAAAAGGTTGAGGAGCGCTGGGTGAGCAGCTTTTATATAGAATAAGACTACATGGAGACACGGGGAGGGCATCTGACACACGGGGACGTTTCAGGATGTGTTTTTTTACAGATCTAAACTACAGATACAGTGACCGGAGCCTTTGTGATTTGAGAATTGGATGAGCTCAGATTGAGATTTCAGTTTTATTCTTCTGTTTGGTGCAGCTCTGTTCTGTTTTTATTCTTCATGACGTGGGCAGGTCACAGGTCAAAGGTCACAGTGGAGAGGTCGCGCGTGTTTGCTAATTTGTTTGCGAGCCGTGGAGGACTTTGACCGTGTTTGCTAATTGTAGCCTGTGGCCCGCCGTGATATCACTAAGTGGTAGTTTGCATGTCAACAGCTCCTTTTACCTTTAGGTCAGTAGAAATGGTTAGAAATTGTAGTTCTTTAGCGTGTTTGCTAATTGTAGTTCTTTAGCGTGTTTGCTAATTGTTTCCTAAGTGTAGTTCATTAATACGTTAGCTCACTGTAGTCCTGTAACGTGTTTGCTAATTGTTTGGCAGTTTTAGTTCTTTCACGTGTTTGCTAATTGTAGTTCTTTAGTGTGTTTGCTAATTGTAGTTCTTTAGCGTGTTTGCTAATTGTTTACTAACTGTAGTTCATTAACACGTTAGCTCATTGTAGTCCTGTAACGTGTTTGCTAATTGTAGTTCTTTAGCATGTTTGCTAATTGTTTACTAAGTGTAGTTCATTAATACGTCAGCTCATTGTAGTCCTGTAATGTGTTTGCTAACTGTAGTTCTTTAGTGTGTTTGCTAATTGTTTACTAACTGTAGTTCATTAACACGTTAGCTCATTGTAGTCCTGTAATGTGTTTGCTAAGTGTAGTTCTTTAGCGTGTTTGCTAATTGTTTACTAACTGTAGTTCATTAACACGTTAGCTCATTGTAGTCCTGTAATGTGTTTGCTAATTGTAGTTCTTTAGCCTGTTTGCTAATTGTTTACTAACTGTAGTTCATTAACATGTTAGCTCATTGTAGTCCTGTAACGTGTTTGCTAATTGTAGTTCTTTAGCATGTTTGCTAATTGTTTACTAAGTGTAGTTCATTAATACGTCAGCTCATTGTAGTCCTGTAATGTGTTTGCTAACTGTAGTTCTTTAGCGTGTTTGCTAATTGTTTACTAACTGTAGTTCATTAACACGTTAGCTCATTGTAGTCCTGTAATGTGTTTGCTAACTGTAGTTCTTTAGCGTGTTTGCCAATTGTTTACTAACTGTAGTTCATTAACACGTTAGCTCATTGTAGTCCTGTAATGTGTTTGCTAATTGTAGTTCTTTAGCCTGTTTGCTAATTGTTTACTAACTGTAGTTCATTAACACGTTAGCTCATTGTAGTCCTGTAACGCGTTTGCTAATTGTTTGGCAGTTTTAGTTCTTTCACGTGTTTGCTAATTGTAGTCCTTTAGCGTGTTTGCCAGTTGTTTGCTAACTGTAGTACTGTAGCCGCTCGTGCACAGTTGGACGTCCTGACCCTGGTTTGTTGTGGAAATGTGAGACGAGTGTGACAGATGTGAGTTTAGTGTGAAGTGGACACCTGAGCTTTGACTTTCCATCTGCAGGGACCAGAATAACACAGCCTCCCAGTGTGTCAGATGCCCTCCCAGTGTGTCAGATGCCCTCCCCGTGTGTCAGATGCCCTCCCCGTGTGTCAGATGCCCTCCCAGTGTTTCCATGGAGTCTTATTCTGCGTAAAAGCTGTATGTGATCTGTATGTGTGATTCTGGTGTTCGTTTGTCAGTTCTTTGGGACGTTTTTAAAATGTCAATTTTAAACTGAATCACAGTTAACACTGGAATTACACCTTATCTATGTGACATGACTTGGGAATGAAAAACATTACTTTACGATATTCGATACTAGTCTCATGATTCGATACACGTGTCGATACGCACGTGTCCCTCCATGCGCACTTTTTTTTTCATTTATTTGGGTCTCAAAGGAAAAGTGTTATCGCTGTGTCCTCCTCAGACGCAACAGAAAACTGCTCCATAGCTGAAATATTCTAAAAGAGGAGGATTTTATCTTTCAATCACTTTTTATTTTACGTTGATAGACTCAGGAATGACAAAGTTATTCACTTTTATATTTAATACTTAAGAATCGCTTTTGGCTTTGCGCTCGTTTACGCACACGTGACGCGACTCATGATATACGCGATATATTTCTCAGACTCTGCCTCTTTCCTCAGAAAACAGTCCGTTGAGACATTTGTATGTAACATAACATAGTTTTAGTGTCCAGAAAGAGGACGGGAAAGCGCAGTGTGTATAAAAAGAGCAGGGCAGTGTGGGAGGAGCTACAGACAAGGCAACTTAAAGAGGAGGTGTTACGCAGAACTAATTTTTGTCTCTTTCTCCCATGTTCTAACGTCGTTCCCTCATCAAAAACCTGCCTGAAGAGGTTTTAGAGTCATCCATGCATGTTTGAGTAATCTAGCGATCTCTTCTCCTATTCAAACCCTTCTTATGGTGAGCAGTAGGAGTCTGTACGAGGCTCCGCCCACAGTCCAGCTCCCACACGACAATTCTCCATAAATACACAAAAACATGACACAAAACTGTTCAACAACAACTTCCTAAACCTGATACGGTGTGAAGTACTGGATTTTTCAGAGTATAAGCCAAAAATACGTAATGAAGAAGAAGAAAACATGTATAAGACGCATTTTTGGGGGAAATGTATTTTATAAAATCAGAGACCAAAAACCGTCATTTAATCTTGAAAGGCAAGTTATAGAAGTTATAGTAATAAAAACAACCCAGTAGACAAGAATCCGTGTGTCATTCGTTCATTTGTTTTTCAGTATAGAATCAAAAATAAGAAAATGGAAAAAAAAAACTCTTTTCTTTATTATTTGTCTCTAAAACCAAAATAAAAGATGGATAACAATTTGTTTTTTTCATTTTTGATTCATAAATACGATTCTTATATATAGTCTATGGGCTGTCAGTGTGAAAAGTGTAATATATAAGTCGCAGGAACCACCAAAACCCTGAAAAAGTGCGACTTATAGTCCAAAAAAGACGGTAGTTTAATTAGGAGGACGAACGCTGATGATGACTCCGTGAAGTCGCCCCCATCAAACGCAAACCTACACAAAAACTGTGTCAATTGTTTGTGCTTCGTTTGTTTGTGCTGCAAAAAGTTTTGTTTGTGCTGCTTTAGTTTTGGAGAAATTACTGATTCTTTTACAGGTCAAACTGGGGTCAGACCCACAGGAAGCTTCAAAACGGTCAAAAACGCCCAAAATGGAGTCAGTCGTTTGTGCTGCAAAAAATGTCATTTGTGCGATTCTGGTTCTTAAGATATTTCCGCTCAGCTGACGGCGACAAACTCCACAAAACTAGTGACGAGAAACAATCTGAGGCTGTGGAAAATTCTGTATTATTCTATAAAATATGAATCAAAAGCAAATGACTAAAGACTGAAACAGACTTTTCCACAGCCTCAGGTCGTTTCTCACCCTAGTTTTGTGGAGTTTGTCACCGTCAGCTGAGCGGAAATGACATGCGTTTTCTATAATTTTCTTCCTGTTTTGAGCTCTATTTCACATTTTGAGGGGCTGGACGGGGCTGGGCATAACCGAAACTTTTTGCAGCACAAACGAAGCACAAACGACTGACTCCATTTTGGGCGTTTTCGAGCATTTTGAAGCTTCCTGTGGGACTGACCCCAAATTGACCTGTAAAAGAATCGTTCATTTCTCCAAAACTAAAGCAGCACAAAGGAAACTTTTTGCAGCACAAACGAAGCACAAACGATTGACACAGTTTTTGTGTAGGTTTGCGTTTGATGGGGGCGACTTCATGCAGGTCTGATCGTGCTCTGAACGGGGAGTGACTTAGCGCAGAGAGCAGAGAAAGGGGAGGCTTAGAAAACATGTTACTGTGTTGTTTTGGGCGAAAACAATAAAAGGAGCACGTTGATCTAAATATGTTACAGTGAATGTCCCGTAGAAGTCAAATACTCGTCGTTAGCGTGGTGAGTTCAAGCCCCTGTAGATAATACGTACTTTTAGCGCTGTGGTCACGCGTTGGAGATGTGGTCGTGTAGAGGGAGGCTTTCGGCTGCAGCTGGGACGTTCGGGGCTCGGGCTAAAACAGGAAAAAAGCTCCACTCTGTCATTTAGTTTTCTATTTTGGCTTTGAGCGGCCAATTCTGCCTCATGTACAGTACAGATCTGTTTTAAACACCGAGGAGCACACGTGGGAGGAACTTTTCAGAGAACGTTTTTAACTTTAAGAAAGATACTGTCGGAAAAACCGTGAGAAGACAGAGAAATGTAGGTAGTATAAGCATTTTTACGATGTTTACTCGTCCATTTAAAGAGCTTGGTTGCAGTTTCCACTTGTCAATCGTGATTTTAAGTTTGTCAATCAGATCAAAAAGCTTGGAGTTTCTGGACATGTTAATTCCTGAGTGTTCAGATTACTCAGGAGTGACATAGAAAGACAAGTTCTGAATGAAATCTGACTCTAAGGCTACGTTCAGACGACCTGCGTGAAGTCGGTCCCATCAAACCCAAACCTACACAAAAACTATGTCAATCGTTTGTCAATTTGTTTGTGTGATTCTGGTTCTTAAGATATTTGCAGTTTTATTTTCGGCCGATGACGTCGTCCAGAACCTCAGAATGTGAAACAGAGCTCAAAACAGGAAGACAGTTATAGAAAACGTTTGTGTTTCATTTGTGCTGTGACAAACTTCGCAAAACTAGTGGCGATAAACGATCTGAGGCTGCGGAAAAGTCTGTGTTGTTCTATTTCAGAGAACGTTTCTAACCTGAAGAAAGATACTGTAGGAAAAACTGTGAGAGGATTCTGAAACGGCTGGAGAAATGTAGGTAGTATCACCATTTTTACAATGTTTACTCGTCCATTTAAGCAACGAATTGATTTAAAAAGAAGTTTGGGTTTTCTGGGGATGTTAATTCCTGAGTATTCAAAATGCTCATTAGTGACTTTGAAAGGTCATTTCTGAATGAAATCTGAGTGTTAGGCTACGTTCAGACTGCAGGGTTTAATACTCAATTCGGATCCAGTCCTGGTTCAGTCCTGGTTCGGTCCTGGTTCGGTCCTGGTTCAGTCCTGGTTCAGTCCTGGTTCAGCCCTGGTTTAGTCCTGGTTTAGTCCTGGTTTAGTCCTGGTTCAGCCCTGGTTTAGTCCTGGTTCAGTCCTGGTTCAGTCCTGGTTCAGCCCTGGTTTAGTCCTGGTTTAGTCCTGGTTCAGCCCTGGTTCAGTCCTGGTTCAATCCTGGTTTAGTCCTGGTTCAGTCCTGGTTCAGTCCTGGTTCAGCCCTGGTTTAGTCCTGGTTTAGTCCTGGTTCACTCCTGGTTCAGTCCTGATTCAGTCCTGGTTCAGCCCTGGTTCAGTCCTGGTTCAGTCCTGGTTCAGCCCTGGTTTAGTCCTGGTTTAGTCCTGGTTTAGTCCTGGTTCAGTCCTGGTTCACTCCTGGTTCAGCCCTGGTTCAGTCCTGGTTCAGCCCTGGTTCAGTCCTGGTTCAGCCCTGGTTCAGTCCTGGTTTAGTCCTGGTTTAGTCCTGGTTCAGTCCTGGTTCAGTCCTGGTTCAGCCCTGGTTTAGTTCTGGTTCAGCCCTGGTTTAGTTCTGGTTCAGTCCTGGTTTAGTCCTGGTTCAGTCCTGGTTCAGTCCTGGTTTAGATGGATGCACCGATACCACTTTTCTGAAAACCGATACGAGTACAATCATTTCTGTACTTGCCGATACCGATACTTTACCGATCTTACAAATGTGCGAACGCAAAAAAATCTATGTTTAATAAACTCAGAAAACAAATACAGTTATGATATTCCCTCCACACACCAACTTTTCTTTCTTTTTATTATTGTTATTTAATTTAGCTTTGATTCGAGTGAAACGTCATTTCATTTTTTTCATACGTGAATATGAAATAAACATTTTGAATCTCAATTATAATGTGTTTAATGCAGCTTTGGTGCATTTGTTTACATTTTACAGTAAACCTAAAAGCTCATGGCTCATTTGCATACAGCTCATTTGCATAAACAGTATAAGCTGCTGATGTGTGTCGTGTAATAGTGATATCGGTGCGTGGTATCGGCAAATGTTAAACTACCTCCTGTGTTACGCACTATTAATGATTTTGCACTTTTTAAATCATAACTCAAGACCCATTTATTCCGTTTGGCTTTCAACACATGAGGTTGTTAAAACTTTTTTTTAAATATCATTTATGTCTAATGTTTTATGCCTTTATTCATATTTTATTGACTGTTTTTACTGATTTTGTTTTGGTTCTTTTAACTTCTGTAAACCACTTTGATCATTACTGAAATGTTGTAAAGCGCTATACAAATAAAGTTTGATTTGATTTGGTTTGGGAGAGAAATAGTTGAGTATAGTTTTTGGCTACGTTTCCACCTCTGCTGTGGAGTTTTTGTTTATTTTTTAAAAACTCTTTTCTCATTTAAATAACCGTAAATATGACTGTAATTTTCTGAAGTGGTTGTGGTTGTTCCTTTGCTGCTGCAGTGTGGAATTTCACTCGTGAGTTCAGAATGTGGCGCATATCAGCGAGAGGAGGGTTTGAACTAACGCTAATGCTAAATGCTAATGCTAAATGCTAATGCTAAATGCTAATGCTAAATCCTAACACCAATCTTCTCTCTCTCCCTCTCCTCCCTCCTTTTCTTCTCTTTCCCTCTTGTATTTTGGTTTCTACCCATTTTTTGTCCATCTTTCCTCCCTCTGTACCCCTCTCTGCTCCATCTCTCTCTCCTCTCTCCTCCCGTCTTTTTCTTGCCCTCTCCTTTTTCTTGCCCTCTCCTTTCACTTCTCTTTTCTCTCTCTCCACCGTATGTCGCTCCCACTCTCACCCTCTGCAATCAATCTCTCTGTTTTTCCCTCAATCTCTCTGTTTTCCCCTTAATCTCTCTGTTTTTCCCTCTTTTTGGTCCCTCTCTCCGTCCTTCCTTCTAACTCCCCTCGCTCTCTTTTTGGTTCACCTCTTTCTCTCCCTCTCTCCCTCTCTCTTCTCTCTGGTCCCTCTTTTCTCTGGATCATCTCACCCTCCATCTCTCTCCTCCCCTCCCTCTTTTTTCTTCTCTTCTCTCTCTCCTCCCTCTCTCTTCTTTCTCCTCTCCTCTCTCTCCTCCCTCTCTCCTCCCCCTCTCCTCTCTCTCTCCTCCCTCTTTCTCCTCTCCTACTTCTTTCCTCTCTTCCCTCTATCCTCCCCCTCTCTCTCTCCTCTTCTCCTCTCTCCTGTGGATCCTCAGAGTCTGGACTCAGGTCTTGGACTCAGGATTTGGACTCTCTGGACTCGTCTGGTCCGGTCTTTTTCTCTGCTGAACGGTGAGTCTGAGGCACTAACACACGCTAACACACGCTAACACACGCTAACACACGCTAACACACGCTAACACACGCTAACACACACTCACTCTAACCCTAACACTCTAACACTCACAGCAGGACGGGGATCGGTGATGGAGACAATAAAGAAACAAAAACTCTAGAATAGTTTTTGATAAACTTCCTCCAGCCTGAGTCAGAACGGTGCAGGATTCTGAACTTCTGCACATGTGTCGCGTATCAGGAGTTCGTGCTCTGTTTGCTGTTGGTTCAAACTCACTCACAGGTTCATTCATCTGTAAAATACTCTCCCTACACCTGATTTAATCCTACCTGCCCCTTTGTATTAGGGCCCGACCGATATATCGGTTGGCCAATATTATTGGTGGATATGGGCTCTTGGAAACATATCGGCCAAAATCTTGCCGATATGGGCCGATATTCCACGTGGACATTTTCCCTTGTTCTAAAGCTCAGACTCTATATTCTGCCCATTTAATCCAATTTACAGACAGCTAAATGTCCTAATATGTGGCGGCATCAGGATTTATCTGAACGCATCACCATGTGCACTTGTTTACACTCGCATCATAGATCCATGTGCGCACATATGCGTCTATGTGTGCGCAACACTGAGATTGTGTTGTTTTTGCGGCCGCTCAGTGTGAGTCTGGATTAAAGGACAGTTCTTAGTGCTGATCTGAGTGTTGAAATGTGTCGGTTTTGAAGCTCATTTTGGTTCTTTCTCGTTGGTTAGCGATTAGCTGCTGTAGCTCACACACATAAACAGGCTGTTTTCTCTTCTGTTAGCGACTGTAAAGTGACTATAGTGGTCGTATATATGTTACTGGACACGCACTGATATGGAAATGAGCTGTGAATAGAAGTGTGAATTATCAGCATTTAGCAGATCATTAATTACCGCGGCGCACATGCATTTACCGCTAAAGGCTAACAGCAGAAGTTTACTTACAGAACTTTCTTTACTGGCGACAATATCGTACAAAAACACCATTAGGCCGACAGACTCTTTAAATATGACGTAAACAGGCAGAAGAATAAGAAATGTCGCCTAAATAAACCCAAGTGAAAATCCAATAGAGCCAAACCTGAGTTTTATAAACAACTGAAGATTTACAGTGAACTTTTACATCATAAATATATCGGCAGCTCCAACTCCCATTTTATCGGTATCATATCGGCCGCAACAAAATCCATATCGGTCGGGCCCTACTTTGTATTTTATTAGATTTTATTAGATTTTTTACTATATTGTTTACTTATTTCCCCTGTATCTCCAAACACTTTTTAACAGTACTATTTATTGCAGCTATTAGTACTTCTTGAATATCTTAGCGAGTCAAACGGTTCTTGTTGAACCTGCATATGACAAACAATATTGAATCTTGAACTCTGCTTTAGGATTCAAATTGGTCACTTTGTCTCCAGCATCTACAACATGCAAGTGTCCTGCTCAATGACACAAAAACAGCATCAACAGTAACAGGGCTTAAACCTTTAAGAGGCAAACGTCTGCACTGTCACAAGAGCTTTGAGTTTTTCAATAACAGGCGAATTCAGGGCCAAATATGTTCTTGGTTTGGTAAAGTTCTCTGCTAATGCCGATCTGTGGAACATTCCAGATGAAACTCCACTGAGGACAGAAGGCTTTGGAGCGTCCAACTACAGCGACATAATGCTCCTTTAAACTTGTACAAATATGGAGATTTTAGAGCGGAGCTCAGGCCTGAAGGGAGAAAAACCCCAACCATGAAGTTTGTTTTAGACGAGAGTTAAAGACTCGAGTTTGTGTCGTAGATTTTAAACTTCAGATGTTTTTGTGTATCAGATTTTAGGTTTGAGATGTTTTTTTTAATCTCAAATTTGAGATTTCAAAAGTTTTTGTGTCCCAAATTTGAGGTTTCAGATGTTTTGTCTCAGATTTTAGATTTCATATGTTTTTGTGTCTCAGATTTGATATTTCAGGTATTTTTGTGCCTCAGATTTTAGATTTCATAAGTTTATATGGCTCAGATTTTAGGTTTCAGATTTTAGATTTCAGATGTTTTTGTGTCTCAGATTTTAGATTTCATATGTTTCTGTGTCTCAGATTTGATATTTCATATGTTTTTGTGCCTCAGATTTTAGATTTCAGAAGTTGATATGGCTCAGATTTTAGATTTCAGATATTTTTGTGCCTCAGATTTGAGATTTCAGATGTTTTTGTGTCTCAGATTTGAGATTTCAGGCGTTTTTATGTTGGTGTTTGTGGAGCAGCTTCATTAGAGCCGCTCTGAGACATGTTCTGTTGAATCATCCACAATCTGACACCAAAGTGTGGAGGAGCGTGCACGTGCGGAGGAGCGTGCACGTGCGGGGAGCGTGCACGTGCGGGGAGCGTGCACGAGGCTGTAGGTATGTGGGTTTGGTGTTTGTGAAGTGCACGTGGGTGGGTCTGGGTGTGACGCCACATTCCTCCTCCTGTGTGCGCAAAATATGTTCATTGTGTAATTTACCTAAAGCTGCACTGTGTAACTTTTCTGTGGAGGATCCATGAAGCGCTTGTCTCCATGGAGATGTTATTGCTTTGTCTGGAATGTTCCACAGTATGGCATTAAACCTCTCTATCTTCATGGAGACCAAACGTAGTAGTAGTATTTGCGGTTCTGTTTCTTTGTACTGACACAGTGAAAGTTCCTCTGGAGTCGGGACCAGACGTTTGAAAATCAGGTCACGGCTCAAATCACAGGTCAGGTCTGTGGAGGGGCGAGCCCAGTGACTTACAGGAAGAATGCATGTTTTTCTGGGATGAAGCCTGGGACTAAAACAGGACTGAAACGGGACTAAACCAGGACTAAACCAGGATGAAAACTTTGACTAAACCGGGACTAAACCGGGACTAAACCGGGACTAAAACTTGGACTAAAACTGGGACTAAAACTGGGACAAAAACTGGGACAAATTTTTTACAAAACCTGGACAAAACCTTGGCCTAAACTTGGCCTAAACTTGGCCTAAACTTGGCCTAAACTTGGCCTAAACTTGGCCTAAACTTGGCCTAAACTTGGACTAAACTTGGACTAAACTTGGACTAAACTTGAACCTGGTCTGTACTTGGACTAAACCTGGACTAAACCTGGACTAAACCTGGACTAAACCTGGACTAAACCTGGAGTAAACCTGGAGTAAACCTGGAGTAAACCTGGACTAAACCTGGACTAAACTTGGACTAAACTTGGACTAAACTTGGACTAAACTTGGACCGAACCTGAACCAAACCTGAACTCGAACCTGAACTCGGACCAAACCTGGACTTAACCTGGACCAAAAACTGTATTACTTGGAACAAAAACCGAGAATAAAATCCTGACTAAAACCAAGACTAAAATTGGACCAAGCCTGTACCACAACCTCGACTAGAACCAGGCCTAAACCAGGACTAGAACAAGACCAAACCAGGACCACATGAGGACGAAGCCAGGATCAAACCAGGACATGTGTGAACGGTCTCAGTCCTGGTCCTGGTCTGATTCTGGGACAGTGTTAAATCCAAGACCACACAGAGATCTGGACTTAATCTGATTAGTCTGGCCCCGCCCCCTCTGACCCACTTCTGTGCGAACTACAACTCCCATCAGTCCCTGCTCCTCTGACCCACTAAACCAAAGACGTGTTACAGTGGCAGAGTGGTTATCCTGCCTCCTCCCAATGAGAAGTTCACGGGTTTTGGTCTGGAATTTGGAGTTCATAAGAAACTTGTATTAAACAGAGGTGGGACTTGATCTAATCTAATGAAAGCAGAACTAAGTAACTTCAGTGGTAGTGCTCCCCCAACAGGTCGCGTGTGAGAATGCACTGTGGTAAATAAACCCTTTTAGTGTCCGTAAACAGTGGTGACGTGGGCTCGGTTTTGCATTTTGGCAACAGAAGTACGGCAGAACTCAGCCGTTTGTTGAGCTCTGTGAAAGAATTATCAAAAGATCGAGAATATTTCCTCAACAAGCCGACTTTTTTGAAAGGGTGACCATGTTTCCGTTTGTGAAAACCAGGACACCTCAGCGCAGGAATATTCAACTAAAATCTGAGAAGGTCCAGTTAGAGAAAATCTCCTTAAGCAGAGGTCCGGGACGTCATTAGTGATGCAACGATACAGTTTTCCCACGATTCGATATGTATCTCGGTACACGGGTCACGATATCGATTCCATTTCAATACATTTTAAGACGCAAAAAAAAAGACATTTTTTTCTGATGATGATATAATAACACTGTGATATTAATGAAGCATTGCAGACATGACACAGTGTAACTCCTGTGCAGTTATAGTTCATATGTGAAGTGTTTCAGTTCATTTGGTTCAATGATTCACAGCTCAGAATTTTAATTCAGTGAAAATAGAACAGCTTTAATAGACGTCTGAAACTGTGACTGAAATCAGGACAGAGCTGTACACATGAAAATGAATGAATTGAAATTAAATGTAAATGATTTGCTGTACATTTATTGTTAATGTTTTAATATAGTTTTTATTATATATTATTATATTATATTTTCTCTAAAAGCCTCCTGTGGACAGGTGTGAAAATGAGCACTTGTGCCATAACACTTGAAACAATGCATCTGGTTCGTCCAGTGCAATTTGTTCTGTCCACATCAAATAAATAAACAATAAATAAATAAAAGAAAAAAATAATAAGAACAGAGTTTTCTCAGGCTGTTTTATATTATATAATAAAGCCAGTTTACTCTTAATACAGACTGTAGGGGAGCAACACTATCAGACTTTTCCTTCTTGATGATTTGATGATTTCTTTTCCTCCTCTTCCATCCTCTTTCTGGACACTAAAACTATATTTTAAATGTCTCAACGGAGCGTTTTCTGACTAAAACCTATGAGACAGAGTCTGAGAAATGGATTGTGTATATCACAAGTCGCATCCTGTGTGTTTACGAGCGCATCTGCCGCTGTAAAGCCAAAAGCGATTCTAATTCTGTTCTATTTAAAAGTTCATATCTTTGTCATTTCTGGGTCTATCAACATGAAATAAAGAGCGAGTGACAGATAAAACCCTCCTCTGTTAGAATATTTCACGTATGGAGCCGTTTTCCATTGGATCTGAGGAGGACTCAGCGAAAACTCCTTTGGGCCAAAATAAATGACAACAAAGCGTGCGTAGAGGGACATGTGTGTATCGACACAGGGCCGTATGGGAGGGCATCAGGGTCCAGTCCAGTGACCCCTGACTTAGCAGGAGTGGGTGGGCCTCCCGTTCAGCATGTTACAGACAGATGGGTGGCTGCAGGTTGACCGACTGTCTCCTCCTGAGTGCACAGAGAGCTCCACCCTGAAGCCTCAGGGATGACATGACCACACGAGTGCACAAACACTTTAATGGTCCAAAGAAAAGAAAACCAGGACGTTTCCCTCAGTTCATAAAAAATAACCCAGACGCGCAGAACGGGACATGAAAATCGGATGTTTGGTCACCGTAGACTTTGACAAATGGTGTCCGACTGTCAGATCAGTTTGTAAAACTTTAAAACTTTAGTACGCTGGTAGAATATCGATTCTGACAAACACACACAGAACAACCAGACATTTGGTGCTGGAAATGTTTTTATTTCCGTCGTCTTCTGTCCAGTCCACAAAACCGCACTATTAGTCCAGTTTGAGGCGTTCTTTGAAAGTAAAAAGCCGAAAGTTGTTCCTTGTGTGTGTTTACGTCCACAGAGTAAAGCTGCAGATCAGCGACAGTGACTCTACTTCCTGTGGACTTTATCTCCTCTTTTCTGCTTTAAAAATCCTGTATCTGAAGTCTCGCTCCACATTTCACGCATAATAATCACACAGTTTGGACTTGTGTCTAAACTGGAAGTGCAGAGTCTGATCTTTGAACAGTTCAGAGTCTCAGAGCGAGTGGTTTTACTGTAGACAGGAAACAGCTGAGGCCATCACAGCCTCACAGCTTTATATCCTGTGCTCCACACACTGATCCCGCTGCATCTGGGAGATCTGAAGTTTTTAGTCTCATAAGTTTCTCCTCGTGTTTGTGGTTTTTGTCACAAGTTTAAAAATCGTTTAAGACTGAAAAATCCTGTAGGGTGTAGCGGCGCAAAGTGATCACAAACTGCTCCTGTTCGGCTGATCAAAAAGGTTTTCAATCCTATATCTATAGCTGCTTAAGAGTGGATGTCACAGTGGGCGAGAACCGGCGGAACTGGAAACGGGGAAATCGGTAAAATGGCATCCTCAAAATAAGGGATTAAAGATTCCTCAAACATGCAGGAGTCTGAAAAGTCTGTTTTGCAGGATATTTCTGCTCTAAAATGAGTTTGTGGCTGTGATCCTGAGGGGACCACATTAGTCCGGCTTGTGTAACTGTGTTTAAGTGTTTTTGTGGGAGAGTTTTGGGCTCAGGTGGATCTGGTTTAAACATGTCTGAACGCGCTCTCTGTTCTAATCACTGTGGGAATCCAGCACTGAAAACACATTCTGTTTAACGAAACCTGCACTAAACGGGGACTAAACGGGGACTAAACCGGGACTAAACCGGGACTAAACCGGGACTAAACCGGGACTAAACCGGGACTAAACCTGGACTAAAACCGGACTAAACCTTGGCTAAACGTGTTTTAAACCTGGACTAAACCTGGGCGGAACCTGGACTGAATCTGGACTGAATCTGGACTAAACCTGGACTAAACCTGGACTAAACCTGGACTAAACCTGGACTAAACCTGGACTAAACCTGGACTAAACCTGGACTAAAACCGGACTTAAACTGGACTAAACCTTGGCTAAACGTGTTTTAAACCTGGACTAAACCTGGGCGGAACCTGGACTGAACCTGGAATGAACCTGGACTAAACCTGGACTAAACCTGGACTAAATCTGGACTAAAACCGGACTAAAACTGGACTAAACCTTGGCTAAACGTGTTTTAAACCTGGGCGGAACCTGGGCGGAACCTGGGCGGAACCTGGGCGGAACCTGGACTGAACCTGGACTGAACCTGGACTGAACCTGGACTGAACCTGGACTGAACCTGGAATGAACCTGGACTAAAACTGGACTAAACCTTGGCTAAACCTTGGCTAAACCTGTTTTAAACCTGGACTAAACCTGGACTAAACCTGGACTAAAACCGGGCTAAACCTGTCTTAAATCTGGACTAAACCTGGATTGAACCTGGACTAAACCTGTACTGAACCTGGACTAAACCTTTACTGAACCTGGACTAAACCTGTACTGAACCTGGACTAAACCTGTACTGAACCTGGACTAAACCTGTACTGAACCTGGACTAAACCTGGGCTAAACCTGGACCAAACCTGACCAAACCTGGACCAAACCTGGACCAAACCTGGACCAAACCTGGACCAAACCTGGACCAAACCTGGACCAAACCTGGACCAAAAACCGTATAACCTCTGGACCAGTCTAAAGTTTGGACACGCCCTCTCCTTCACTTCTTCTTCGTTTGCGAGTTTTACCTCAGTGCTATTATAAGAGTGTCAAGTGTTTAAGTATTTAAAGTGCACTGTGTAACTTTACTCTGAGGTTGCGCCACCTGCTTGTCTTTTCCCTCGATTATTCCACAGTGTGGGAATTCACTTAGTCATCACAATGGAGACAGGTTAAGAGTCAGATCTATGGAGAAGCGAGCCTGCACATGGTGTTTAAAGGTATTTTTAGAGCTGTCAGTCGATTAAAATATTTAATCGTGATTAATCTCATGAAGGTCATAGTGAACTCTCGATTAATCTCACATTAATCTCACATTTTTGTCTCTTGCCTCATCATTTTAATCCTCTTATCCACATAGAAAAGTGCAGAGACTTTGTGCAGATGTGTTTTTAGTGCAAACCAGAACAAATGTCAGACTTTCTGTCAGACGCTCCACTCTCATGTTTCACTTTCATCAAGTTCTGTATCAGTGTGAGTGAAGCGTCTCTTCTGACTTCAGAACAGTCACAGAAACTGAAGTTCTCCCTGTGGGTGAAATAAAGTGACCTGAGGTTCTCAGGACTGACGTGCAGAGATCTGCAGTAGGGACGGGCAGGATTAGTCCATTAATCGATAATTGATCATTAAGAATTTCATCGATCACGTTCATTTTAATGAACAAACTGAATGTCGGTGTCTGTGTAACGTAGCCTGAGGAGTCGAGATCTGAGCACAAACTCTGGAGCCTCACAGTCCCACGTCTCGGCTCTGGCTCCTCGGAGATCCCTATATTCCTCAGAGTGCGTTTCCCTGCACATCAGTGTCCCGGGTGTGACGCATCTGCAACGCGACATACGCACAGAACAGACTCAGCATCAGCAGAACATCCTGTGTCACAGAGAGAACACTCATATTCACTGAGTCACAGAGAGAACACTCATATTCACTGAGTCACAGAGAGAACACTCATATTCACTGAGTCACAGAGAGAACACTCATATTCACTGAGTCGAGTCCTTTAGTCCCACAGAAGCTGAAGCAGCAGCACAAGGAAAGAGCTGCTTTTTTCAGCTCTTACAGTTTATGCAAATGAGCCGTGAGGTTTAAGTTTAGTTTGTGTAAAACATAAACAGATGTTTAAATCTGCATTAAACACATTCTGATCTCACACTGATGCGGATGTTTATATGTTTAAAGTTTATTTATGCAGATTATTAACAGTAATAATAGTGATGATAATTTTAATATAAAATGTTAATGATTAATCGAAAATCGATCGCTAATTTTCCCTACGATCTATTAAGAAAACTTAATCGAATGCCTGTCCCTAATCTCCAGTGAGACAAACTGTGCTGGGACTTTTGGGCCGTGCTGTGTTTCCCGGGGTTTTGTGCAAGTCGTGTGGTGGAGCTGGCGGTGTTGGCGCAGGCGGTGGGGTCCAGTGTCTTGGAGTGTCGGGGTCTGTTGGGTGGTGGGGTGGAGGTGGGTCCTGCTGTGGTGCGCGCTCCTGTGGGTTTGTGGATCTCGGGGCGGCCGGGGCTTCTGTCGCTGTCCGTGGTGCTTGTCGGGGGTGGGTGCAGATTCATCGTATGTTTTGAGTGAATTTTTGTGTTTTCCTCGTGTCATCGGCGCGCAGGGTTTGTGTGGTAAAGTCGTGCGTGGGCGTATCCGTGGGCGTATCCGTGGGCGTATCCGTGGGCGTTTCCGTGGGCGTTTCCGTGGGCGTTTCCGTGGGCATTTCCGTGGGTGTTTCCGTGGGCGTTTCCGTGGGCGCCGGGCCGTGCTTTGACCCACCTCCTCCAGCCGGGACTTCACAGTTTCAGATAAACTGTTTTGCTTCTGGTTTACACCTGAATCCTGCAGCTTTTCTAACGTTACAGCAGTGGCCACAGCTCATGAAAAAACTCGTTCCCTCGGTCACAAGGAGCGTTAATCTCACGATAAAAAAATAGTTTTGCGTTAACTCCTTAATATCTCAACATTTCTGACCGCGCTAATATATTTTAAAGCTATAAAACACCTGTAAATTAACAAATACAAAGGGAATATGTTTAATGCCTTACTGTGGAACATTCCAGGCAACGAAATTAAATCTCCATGGAGACCAGCAAGTAGGAAACCCTCCACCAGAAAAGTTAAACAGTGCACCTTTAAATATGAGTGAGAAGTGAGTGAGGATCTGAGGTTTTTTTTGGTATTTATCTATGAAAAAAAAGATTAAAAAATTTAGATTTAAATAAATATAATAATCTCTAAACCTTTCTATCTCCATGGAGACCAAACCAGACCAAGTTACGGGTCAGATCTGTGGAGAGGCGACGCCGCTCACAGTCAGAACGTCTGTTTTTTATTGGTATTTTTGAGCTTTAAAACCACCTGTGACTGAGTAAATGTAAAGTAGAGCTGTTTTAAAGTCACACTGCGGAACATTCCAGGCATCAGAGCAATGACGTATCCATAGAAACGATCAGGTGAGGGACGTCCAACAAAAAAGGTTACGCAGTGCAGCTTTGATACAGATAAGGAGGGATAAATTTAATGTTTCAAATGTGGATTTTTCTTGTGATTTGAGTCCATTTCTTGTGTTTTGTCGGTTTTAGAAATGATCAGTTTCGATATTTATTTATTTATTTTTTCATGTCAAAGTTCTGTGTAATCGACATGAAATCTGCTCTTGGCCCCGTGCGACGTGTTTCCCCACCTCAGACCCGAATCTAAAAATAAAACCTCTGATAAAATGGTTTTGTTTTGGTGTTTTGTCAGTGAGAGTTGAGCCGCCATCATTCGGTGCTGCGCTGGAGACATGTCGTCCACCGGAGACCTGAGCCCGGGATCGGACAGTTTCTGGGAGGTAAGACCAGGACTGAACCAGGACTGAACCAGGACTGAACCAGGACTGAACCAGGACTGAACCAGGGACTAAACCAGGACTAAACCAGGACTGAACCAGGACTGAACCAACTAAACCAGGACTAAACCAGGGACTGAACCAGGGACTGAACCAGGGACTGAACCCAGGACTGAACCCAGGACTAAACCAGGACTAAACCAGGACTAAACCAGGGACTAAACCAGGGACTAAACCAGGGACTGAACCCAGAACTGAACCCAGGACTAAACCAGGACTAAACCAGGACTAAACCAGGACTAAACCAGGACTAAACCAGGACCAAACCAGGACCAAACCAGGGCTAAACCAGGGCTAAACCAGGACAGATCATTTCACTGCTTTTAAGTCATTTTCTGATAGATTTAAGTGTTTATTTCTTATTTCTGGCCAGGCTTTTTTGCAGTGGAAAGTGTCGGTGATGGTGCATCCCTATTAACGTACACAGAAATGATAATTTGTCCAATAAAATGGTAAAAAATCATCTTTATTTGGATGAAATCTTGTGCAAACTGTCAGAAGAATGTGCGTGTTTTGTGTAAACTGTGCTGAACCTTTGGACAGAATTCTCCCAGTGCGATGTCACCCAAACGGTCCATGTTTTTGTGCCTGTTCAAATAAAACGCATAAATAAATAAAGCAGGACTAAACGTTCGGACCTCGGGCAGGGTCAGGTGTCTGCGGGAAAGAAGAAACCGTTAAACCGAACTCCTCAGACTGAAGTCGGACGCGTTTCACTTTCTGCTGCTGGAGGAAAAAACGAGTTTCTCTGAAAACTGGAAAACAGAGGGTTTATTTAGGGCAAGATCACAACCACTGAGACCAGGACCGGGACTGGGACTGGACGAGGACTAGGACTGGGCCAAGACTAAGACTGGTCCGGGACTGGACCAGGACTGGACCAGGACAAGGACTGAACAAGGACTGAAACAGAACTAGGACTGAATCGGGACTAGGACTGGACTGGGACAGGACTAGGACTGAATCAGGACTGGACCTAGACTAGGAGTAGGATTGGACCAGGACTGAACCAGAACTAGGACTGAATCAGGACTGAATCAGGACTGAACCAGGACTAGAACTGGGCCAGGACTGGACAAGGACTGGGCTAGGACTGGGCTAGGACTGGGCTAGGACTGGGCTAGGACTGGGCTAGGACTGGGCTAGGACTGGGCTAGGACTGGGCTAGGACTGGACCAGCACTAGGACTGAACCAGGACTGGGACTGAAGCAGGACTAGACCAGGACTGGACCAGCACTCTGCTTGAATTGGGACTGGGACTGAACTAGGATTGGACCATTACTAGGACTAAGCCACGACTGGACCAGAACTAGGACTGGACCAGAAGTAGGACTGGACCAGAACTAGCACTGAACCAGGACTAGAGCAGGACTATGACAGGATTAATTTTGGTCAGTGTCACCTCTAAGTGTCTGACTTATCTGTGTTTGTTGTTTGTTTGTTGTTTGTGGTTTTCTAGCCGGGGAACTACAAACGCACAGTGAAGCGGATCGATGATGGACACAGACTCTGCAACGACCTGACGAGCTGCTTCCAGGAGCGAGCGAAGATCGAGAAGAACTACGCTCTGCAGCTCAGCGACTGGGCCAAACGCTGGAGGAGCACCGTGGAGAAAGGTCTGGGTCCCAAACCAAAACCAGGACTAAACCAGGTCTAAAAAACTACCATAAAACCATGGAGAAAGGTCTGGGTCCCACACCAAAAAACGAGACTAAACCAGGTCTAAAAAACGACCATAAAACCGTGGAGAAAGGTCTGGGTCCCACACCAAAAACGAGACTAAACCAGGCCTAACAAGAGCTCCGCCAGCGGGGCAAAATACGCCCGTACTTTGAATTATTGTATATAGAATTAAGTTAGAATTTGTCAAACCTAGTTAAAGATGAATTGTTGGTGCAGTTTGGAAGTTTGACATTCCTAGGTGAGACGGTTGTCGAGTTAGAGCGCGGACAAGAAATTGTCCACAGACAGACGGACAGACAGACGGACGGATAATCAATAGGGAAATCTGGCTCTTGCAGTAGGAGTATGAGTATGACATCATCACATTCTAGAATCGGAATTCCACCAATCAGATCGCAGCAACAGAACTTAAAGACACTACAAAGCTTTAATGTGTCAAAGCTCAAAGAAGCAGAGAATGTGGGTTGTTCTCGCTTTCAGCAGCAGAACATTTGAGAAGAGAGTTCAGATCTACGGCACGTAACATAAAAAGACAGAGATGGAAACGATCACAGTTAGCAAGAGCGACGGGCAGGTTTTCGCAAAGGGTCGGGCCGTGACCTTGACCTTTGACCCTGTGACCTTGAAATCAATAGGGAACATCCTTGACCCATGGGGTGTCCAGCCATGAAGTTTGACATTCCTGGGTGAGACGGTTATGCGAGTTAGAGCGCGGACAAAGCTTCAAAGACTTCAAAGCTTTGAAGTGTCCACAGACGGACGGACGGACGGACGGACAGACGGACGGACGGACGGATGGACGGACAGCGCCATAGCATAATACGTCCCGTCTTATTACAACGGGCGTATAAAAACTGTTTAGTTTAGTCTTTATTTGTCATTTGAATTTGTTAGTAAAAATGGCAAGTATAATCAGCTCGACTGATGTTGGCACATTTGATTGTCTAGAATGTTCTTTTTTAGCTTTGGAGTAAAATGATGAATGTCTCCAGACTGTTTCAGAGCGTCTAAAGTTTATTCCACTCTTAAATAGTTAGAAATGAAAAGGCGACTGTGCAAAGGCCGAGGATCTTTGCGGAATCGTACAGTTTCTGTTTGTCGTTGACCGTGTGGTTCGAGTCGTCTGTTCTGAGCAAAGTTTGATCAGTGTTTTCAAGGGAGGAGCAGCTTTATTCATCATTTTGAGCAATTCATATTTACTGAGAATGTTGCAGTGGTCATAACGAAGGGGTTGTTTATCAAGTGTCTTTAGTGCCTGATTATAGAGTTTCTTTGGCCTGAGACCAACAGAATAAACAGTAAGTTATGTGGAATAATCACTGCATTGAAATAGGTGAAAGCGGCTGAAACTGTCAAGTTGTTCCTCAAATGTCTCAGGGAAGATGTATTATATTTGATTGAGTTTCACTTTTTTGATCTACTTTTTAAAGGACAGACTTTGGTCCAAATAAACCCCTAGGTACTTAGTTTCAGTTACAATATTTATATTTTCTCCATCCCTGCTCTAACTCTTCGTCTCGTCCCGTTCTCTGTCAGGTCCTCAACCCTGCTCTAACTAATAAAACCCCCCACAAACTCCCACAAACCCCCATAAACGCCCACAACCCCCCCCATAAAAACTTCAACAAACTTCCATATAAACCCCCATGAACCCTCATAAACCCTCATAAACTGTCTCAACCCTGCTCTAACCCTCTGTCTCCCCCCGTTCTCTGTCAGGTCCTCAGTTCTACTCTGACACTCCGTCTCGTCCCGTTCTCTGTCAGGTCCTCAGTTCTGCTCTTACCCTCTGTCTCCCCCCGTTCTCTGTCAGGTCCTCAGTTCTACTCTGACACTCCGTCTCGTCCCGTTCTCTGTCAGGTCCTCAGTTCTGCTCTTACCCTCTGTCTCCCCCCGTTCTCTGTCAGGTCCTCAGTTCTACTCTGACACTCCGCCTCGTCCCGTTCTCTGTCAGGTCCTCAGTTCTGCTCTAACCCTCCGTCTCGTCCCGTTCTCTGTCAGGTCCTCAGTATGGGACCCTGGAGAAGGCGTGGCACGCGTTCATGGCGGCGGCCGAGCGGCTCAGTGACCTTCACCTGGAGCTGAAGGAGCGTTTGGTCAGCGAGGACTCGGAGAAGGTCCGGCTCTGGCAGAAGGACTCGTACCACAAACAGCTGATGGGAGGATTCAAGGAGACCAGAGACGCCCAGGACGGGTTCCACAAGGCCCAGAAACCCTGGGTCCGCAAGCTCAGAGAGGTCAGGACCGGACCCGGACTGGGATCAGACCGGGGTCAGGCTGGGACTGAACCAGGACTAGATCAGGATCAGACTGGGACTGAACCAGGACTAGATCAGGATCAGACTGGGACTAGGTTAGGACCAGACCAGGACCAGACTGGGAGTAGATGAGGCCCAAACTAGGACTAGACTAGACTGAGACTAGACCAGGAGTTGACCAGGACAGGACCAGCACAGGACCTAGTCTAAACCTGGTCTAAAAACTGCAACATACCAGGACCAAACCAGGACCAAACCAGGACCAAACGAGGCCTAAACCAGGCCTAAACCAGGCCTAAACCAGGCCTAAACCAGGCCTAAACCAAGTCTAAACCTGGTCTAAGCATGGTCTAAATACTACAAACCAGGACCTTACCAGGTTTAACCCAGGTTTAACCCAGGGTTAACCCAGGACTAACCCAGGGCTAACCCAGGGCTAACCCAGGGCTAACCCAGGACTAAACCAGGACTAAACCAGGCCTAAACCAGGCCTAAACCAGGCCTAAACCAGGCCTAAACCAGGCCTAAACCAGGCCTAAACCAGGTCTAAACCAAGTCTAAACCTGGTCTAAGCATGGTCTAAATACTACAAACCAGGACCTTACCAGGTTTAACCCAGGGCTAACCCAGGGCTAACCCAGGGCTAACCCAGGGCTAACCCAGGGCTAACCCAGGGCTAACCCAGGACTAAACCAGGACTAAACCAGGACTAAACCAGGTCTAAACCAGGTCTAAACCAGGTCTAAACCAGGTCTAAACCGGGTCTAAACCGGGACTAAACCAGGTCTAAACCAGGTCTAAACCAGGTCTAAACCAGGTCTAAACGAGGTCTAAACCAGCACTAACCCAGGACTAACCCAGGACTAACCCAGGACTAACCCAGGACTAACCCAGGACTAACCCAGGACTAACCCAGGTCTAACCCAGGTCCCTCTCCTGCAGGTGGAGCTGAGTAAAAAGTCGTACCATCAGGCGCGTAAGGAGGAGTGGAGCGCCTCAGGCCGAGAGACTCGCGCTAAAGCCGACCCCAGCAAGTCCCAGGAGGAGGTCCGCAAATTCACCACCAGACTGGAGAAGTGCGCAGAGGAGGCGGAGAAGGTGAGAGGGGGAAGACCGGGAGATGAGGAGGAGAGGAGGAGAGAGGAGGGAAGGAGGAGAGAAGGGGAAGAGGGGGAGATGAGGAGGAGAGGAGGAGATCGGACGGAAGGAGGAGAGAAGGGGAAGAGGGGGAGATGAGGAGGGAGGAGTCTGACCCTGAGCAAAGGTAAAGCATTTCAGACAGAAAGAGGTGTGGAAAATATGCAGGTGAATGTTTGATGGAATTTCACAGCAACAACAAACGCCCACAAACCCCTTTAAACTCCCATAAACGCCCATAAACTCCATTAAACCCCCCCCCCCCCCTCCCCCACAAACCATTATAAATCCCCATATAAACTCCCATAAGCTTATAAAAACCCATAAACCCCCATAAAAACCTATAAACCCCATAAAAACTCCCATAAACTTGCATAAACCACCATAAAAACCCATGAACCTCCATAAAAGCCCCCATAAACCCCCACAAACCCCGATTAATGCTCATACACCCCCATAAAAAAAACTAATGAACCTCCATAAAAACCCCCATAAACCCCGACAAACCCCATTTACTCATAAACCCCCATAAAAACCCACTCAAACCCCCATTAAAAACCCACACAAACCCCTATTAAAAACCCACACAAACCCCCATAAAAACCCACTCAAACCCCCATTAAAAACCCACACAAACCCCTATTAAAAACCCACACAAACCCCCATTAAAAACCCACACAAACCCCCATTAAAAACCCACACAAACCCCCATTAAAAACCCACACAAACCCCCATTAAAAACCCACACAAACCTCTATTAAAAACCCACACAAACCCCCATAAAAAAACCCCATAAAAACCCTCATATACCTCATAAATCCCCATTAAAACCCCACAAACCTTCACAAACCCCCATAAACCTCCATAAAAACTGCCACGAACCCCCATAAACTCCCATATAAACCTCTATAAACCCCTCTATAAAAAATGAGGGATTCTACACACCCCCTGCTGGTGAAACAGGGTCACTGCTCCAAAGGATCATCTCAGATACATTTGAGATTATGGGAAGGACAGCAGGGGGCAACAGGTGAAGACTTCAGGGGCGTCGGGTGTTTTCGCATGTTTAAGTGAAAAACACATCTTATGAATTCAGGTGAGGCTCATTTCTGGCCGTAGTTCAAACCAGAGAATAAATACCGGTGCTTTTCTTCCACGGCGGGGATGGGGGGTGGGTGAAAACAGGCATTTTCTGAGCACTTAACCCCTGAAGACCTAAGGGCAATTTTAGTACATTTCTCCTCGCCTGGATTTTTTTTCTTAATTTTGCTTTTCAAACTGCCCCTTTTACCCCTAATGAAGTGTTCTACCTCCTTTTGTTCAGTCCAACCTGTTATTTCACAATCTGCTGCTGTAGTTGTGTCATGAGGCTGTGAGAAAAGCTACAGGACCAGAAATAGAGATGAAAAAAAAGAAAACTGAAAATAAAATTCACTCTTTTATACAAAACACACAGCAAACATGTAGAAACAACTTTTTGGACATAAAAAATGCTTAATTTAGGGCCTTAGCTACAAAAATGCAAAATCTCAAGTCTGTAAGTAAATAAAAAATCTCCTTATTGCCCTAAAAACAAAAAAAGTGCAGTGGCTCCATGACTTTCCTGGTCCAGTCCTGGAAACAGCTCCTGTCAGGTTCAGGGCCAGAGCCACAGCACTTCTGCATTTCCAGGGTGGAAATTACATTTGGATTTGTTCATTTGGACTGAAATAAACCTTTAAATAAAAATAGAAAGAGATGCACAATTACACACACCAAGATGTGTCATTTTCCATGTATGTGAGAATTAACTCCACTTAGAGCGACTTTTTCCCTCGTTATAAACACACACAGTCAGAGGAGTCGACCATCTTGACTCACTTCACTCTTTGGCAAAGTTTGGCTCGATCAAAATGGACGGAGCGCATGAGTTTGGGGAAAACAAAGTTCCTGTTGGACACTCGTTTTGCTCCCGTCATCACACAGCGTGAGTGTGACGTAGGATAAAGCCGCAGAAATGTACGGAAACCTCTATGTCTGCACTTTCAGAGGGGAAAAGGAAGTTTCTGTCTTTTACCGTTACAAAGTTCTGCCGTTATACAAACATGTTCCTCAGTGTCATATATGATGTCGTAGGTCTTTGAGGGTTAAAAGTCAAAAGTCGGACAGTTCAGGATGAAACAAACCTGCAGGAATCATTTAAAGTATAACTCTGAGTCAGATCAACACGAGGGGACACGGATAAAACCAGTCTCACAGCTCATGAAGATTTATTTTACATAATTTCCCTTTAAACAGACGTTTAAAGAGTTCAGATTCTGCCTGAGAAACGTTGAAATGAGGCGGATTTTAGCTGTGGGCCTGTTCCTCCGAGTCTGAAACAACAAGAAACAAGAAACAAGACCAGACCTGCCCCGGACGACTGGAGCTGGATTATTTAAGATACACCTACAGGACTGGACCAGGGCTAAACCAGGACTAAACCAGGACTAAACCAGGACTAAACCAAGGACTAAACCAGAGACTAAACTAGGACTAAACTAGGACTAAACCAGGACTAAACTAGGGCTAAACCAGGACTGGACCAGGACTAAACCAGGACTAAACCAGGACTAAACCAGGACTAAACCAGGACTAAACTAGGACTAAACTAGGACTAAACCAGGACTAAACTAGGGCTAAACCAGGACTAAACCAGGACTAAACCAGAACTAAACCAGGACTAAACCAGAGACTAAACCACGGACTAAACCAAGGACTAAACTAGGACTAAACCAGAGACTAAACTAGGACTAAACTAAGACTAAACTAGGACAAAACCAGGACTAAACCAGGACTAAACCAGGACTAAACCAGGACTAAACCAGGACTAAACCAGAACTAAACCAGGACTAAACCAGAGACTAAACCACGGACTAAACTAGGACTAAACTAGGACTAAACCAGGAGTAAACCAGGAGTAAACCAGGACTAAACCAGAGACTAAACCAGAGAGTAAACCAGGACTAAACCAGGACTAAAGCAGAGCTAAACCAGGACTAAAGCAGAGCTAAACCAGGTTTAAACCAAGGACTAAACTAGGACTAAACCAGGAGTAAACCAGGACTAAACCGAGGACTGAACCAAGGACTAAACCAGGACTAAACCAGGGCTAAACTAGGACTAAACTAGGACTAAACCAGGACTAAACCAAGGACAAAACCAGAGACTGAACCAAGGACTAAACCAGAACTAAACCAGGACTAAAGCAGAGCTAAACCAGGTTTAAACCAAGGACTAAACCAGGACTAAACCAAGGACTAAACCAGGACTCGACTAGGACCAAACCAGAGCTAAACCAAGGACTAAACCAGGACTAAACCAGGACTAAACCAGGACTAAACCAGGACTAAACCAGGTCTGAACTAGGATTAAACCAGAACTGAACCAGGACTGAACCAGGACTGAACCAGGGACTAAACCAAAGACTAAACCAGAGCTAAACCAGGAACTAAACCAAAGACTAAACCCAGGAATGGACTGAGGACTGAGGACACATTGTGGATCATTCCAGACAAAGCAGTAACAGCTCCTTCGAGAAACCCTCCAGCGGGAAAGTTCCACAGTGCAGCTTTAGTGACATACGGTCCTTTGGGTCTTTCCAGGCGAAGGAGCGTTACACCAAAGCTCTGGAGGAGCTGAACCGCTGCAACCCGCGGTACATGGAGGACATGGAGACGGTGTTCGAGCAGACGCAGGAGAACGAGAGGACCAGGCTCAGGTTCTTCAAAGAGGTCCTGCTGGAGATCCACGAACACCTGGACCTCAGCACCAAGGACGGGTAAGGACCAGGCTTAGGTTCTTCAGAGAGGTCCTGCTGGAGGTCCACGAACACCTGGACCTCAGCACCAAGGACGGGTAAGAACCAGGCTCAGGTTCTTCAGAGAGGTCCTGCTGGAGGTCCATGAACACCTGGACCTCAGCACCGAGGATGGGTGAGGACCAGGAGGAGGTTCAAGGGTCTGAGTTACACAGTTTTATGATCGTTTGTTGTTGTTTCCTCATCACAAACATAAGATAAGAACATTTAGACCAGGTGTATTCCCAGTATAGTCCTAGTTTAGTCCTGGTTTAGACCTGGTTTAGTCCTGGTTTAGCCCTGGTTTAGTTCTAGTTTAGACCTGGTTTAGTCCTGGTTTAGCCCTGGTTTAGTTCTAGTTTAGACCTGGTTATAGTCCTGGTATAATCCTGGTATAATCCTGGTATAATCCTGGTGTAGACCTGGTATCCTCCTGATATACACCTAGTTTAGTCTTGGTTTAGTGTTGATTAGTGTTGGTTTATTCCCTATATTTATTTAAAGGGGACAGTGCATATTAATGAACATATGTAACATATGTAAATATGCCGGATTTTAGCCACAGGCTCATTTCCATCTGTCGTCCCTCGACAGGTTGATGGTGTCATTAAAAACAAAAAACATAGAACACAAGACAATACGGACAAAATACATGAAGAACAAACTAAAACCAGGACAGGAGCGACTCATGATCATAAACACTGAAGCTTACACTTCATATTTCATTAGTTCATTGAAAAAACTGTTTTAAAAGAATGAATAAAGTGCCACAGCAGTTAATATAAGGGGCTACAGAGAAAATACTGCACACACCCTAATCTATCATTAAGTGCTATATGTATTGCACATACCCTAAAATACTGCACATGAACCCGTTTTGTGCTAACCCCAGTTTTGGTTTAGTCCTGGTTTCGACCTTGTTTAGACCTGTTTTAGTCCTGGTTTAGACCTGGTTTAGATCTGGTATACTCCTGGTGTAGACCTGGTTTATTCCCTGGTTTAATTGTGGTTTAGACCTGGTTAAGAGACTGGGGATAACTCTGTGTATGATTGTGGTGTATGTTGTTTAGTCCTGGTTTAGTCTCGAATGAATCTTGGTTTAGTCCTGGTTTAGACCTGGCTTAGATCCGCTTAAGGGACAGGCTCGGGTTTGGTTTGTTTTAGAGGAGGAAACATCAGCAGAGATGAGGGTAAAAGTCTGAGGTCCACGGTGTGTGTGCTTTAGGGTTAATGCTAAACCTCCTCCTGATATTAACAAACGACCCGGCGACTCCAAACATTCCAGCCAGGAACTATAAAACTGGACTTGGTCTGGTTTAGTCCTGGTTTAGCCTTGGTTTAGTCCTGGTTTAGTCCTGGTTTAGTCCTGGTCTAGTCCTGGTTTAGTCCTGGTTTAGTCCTGGTTTAGTCCTGGTTTAGTCCTGGTTCGGTCCTGGTTTAGTCCTGGTTCGGTCCCTCTTTTAGCCTGACATGACCACAGATCCCGGGTCACTGAGTTGGAGTTTGAGTTTGATCTTTTGTGTTGTAACTGTGAATCATGAGCAAACAGAGGAGGAATGCGGCGCTCAAACACGGCTGAACTTTAGAGAAGAGAAGCCATGCCACCCGATGACATCACGGGGTGGAGGCGAGACTTTTGACCTCTGAGCTCTAAAACAACGCCGTCCAAAATGCAGGGGCAGTTCTAAGCATAAAGAACACATTTTTCACACAGTTTAAACATTTATTTGTTTGTATTTGTCAAAAAAACAAAACAAACGAACAACAACTATTGTGTAATTGTGACGTGTGTTGGCTGCGGGACATTTTATTTCCATGACAACGGGCTCAAAGTGACAGAACCCAGTAAGTACACTCCCCCTGCTCCTGTTTTGGTATCTGCGATGGTCTTTTCTTTCCCCTGTGGCTGAAGACACCGTGAGGACTATGCCCCCTGGTGGCAGCAGACAGACCCAAACTCACCTGCGCAGACAGAACCAGACCTGGACTCACCTGCGCAGACAGAACCAGACTCACCTGCGCAGACAGACCCAGACTCACCTGCGCAGACGGACCCAGACTCACCTGCGCAGACAGACCCAAACTCACCTGCGCAGACGGACCCAGACTCACATGCGCAGGCGGACCCAGATTCACCTGTGCAGACAGACCCAGACTCAGTCTCACCTGTGCAGACCCAGACTCACATGCGCAGACAGACCCAGACTCACCTGTGCAGACCCAGACTCACCTACGCAGACGGACCCAGACTCACCTGCGCAGACGGACCCAGACTCACCTGCGCAGACAGACCCAGACTCACCTGCGCAGACGGACCCAGACTCACATGCGCAGACGGACCCAGACTCACATGCGCAGACGGACCCAGACTCAGACTCACCTGTGCAGACCCAGACTCACCTGCGCAGACAGAACCAGACTCACCTGCGCAGACAGAACCAGACTCACCTGTGCAGACAGACCCAAACTCACCTGCGCAGACAGACCCAGACTCACCTGTGCAGACGGACCCAGACTCAGACTCAGACTCACCTGCGCAGACCGACCCAGACTCACCTGCGCAGACAGAACCAGACTCACCTGTGCAGACAGACCCAAACTCACCTGCGCAGACAGACCCAGACTCACCTGTGCAGACGGACCCAGACTCACCTGTGCAGACCCAGACACATGCGCAGACGGACCCAGACTCAGACTCGCCTGTGCAGACCCAGACTCACCTGCGCAGATGGACCCAGACTCACCTGTGCAGACAGAGCCAGACTCACCTGTGCAGACAGACCCAGACCCAGACTCACCTGCGCAGACGGACCCAGACTCACATGCGCAGACGGACCCAGACTCAGACTCACCTGTGCAGACCCAGACTCACCTGCGCAGACGGACCCAGACTCACATGCGCAGACGGACCCAGACTCAGACTCACCTGCGCAGACGGACCCAGACTCACCTGTGCAGACAGACCCAGACTCACCTGTGCAGACAGACCCAGACTCACCTGTGCAGACAGACCCAGACTCACATGCGCAGACGGACCCAGACTCAGACTCACCTGTGCAGACCCAGACTCACCTGCGCAGACGGACCCAGACTCACCTGCGCAGACGGACCCAGACTCACCTGCGCAGACAGACCCAGACTCACCTGCGCAGACAGACCCAGACTCACCTGCGCAGACAGACCCAGACTCACCTGCGCAGACAGACCCGGACCCAGACTCACCTGCGCAGATGGACCTGAGTTTTGTAGCACAAAACAACAGCTAGCATGCCAACACAGACTTCCTGATTCTCTGACATTAAACTGCTTTATAATTGGATGCAGACAGCACACAGCGGATTTATAAAATACACTGAGTTCTGGACGTTTACCTTTTCTCCACAAACTGACTCTTAAATGTGGATAATATTTACTGCAGGAACTATCCCCCCCCACAGGAAGGAAGAATTGGAAAAACATGAAATTCTTCCGTTGTCGTAGTGTAATTGTGTTGTGGTGTGTATCGGCAGGTTCTCGGCTCTGTACCGGGACCTGGGTCAGACCATCGTGGCCGTGAGTGATGGTGAGGACCTGCGCTGGTGGAGGAACACGCACGGACCAGGAACCTCCATGAACTGGCCCCAGTTTGAGGTCAGACGCAAAACTGCACTTTAAAATATATATATGTATGTGGAAAACTGGTTTATACCTGGTTCAGACCTGGTTCAGACCTGGTTCAGACCTGGTTTAGTCCTGGTTCAGTCCTGGTTTAGTCCTGGTTTAGTCCTGGTTTATTCACAGTTCAGCCTTGATTTAGTCCTGGTTCAGACCTGGTTCAGACCTGGTTCAGACCTGGTTTAGTCCTGGTTCAGTCCTGGTTTAGTCCTGGTTTAGTCCTGGTTTAGTCCTGGCCTGGTCCTGGTTTAGTCCTGGTTTATTCCCACTTTAGCCTTGGTTTAGTCCTGGTTCAGTCCTGGTTCAGTCCTGGTTTAGTCCTGGTTTAGTCCTGGTTCAGTCCTGGTTCAGTTCTTGCTCTGTACAGTGTCTCTGTGTAAAAAATATAAATATTAATGTGGAAAGTCTCTGCAGCTGCATTCCTCTCCCACTCACCCCACAAGGACTTTACTGACAGGACTGGACCAGGACTGGACCAGGACTTGACCAGGACTTAAACAAGATCAACCTGGAACTAACTCAGCATTAAATAACTCCGACTAGAGCAGCTGACGAGGTGTTTTTGTAGCGTTTGGATGAAGCTGAAATAGTTTTGAAGTGTTGAGTTTCAGGCCTTTGTCCCGGACCCGGACTGTCCTGTTTCTGCCCCTTCAAAATAAAAGCTCTGATTAAATCTGTATTATTCTGAAACAAAGAACGAAGCTCCGCACAAACAAGAAACAGCAAACAAAGGAGCTCAGAGGAGGAAAGAAACTCTACACGCAAGACCTGCACAAGACCTGGTTTAGACCTGGATTAGACCTGTTTTAGTCCTAGTTTAGTTTACGTTCAGTCCTGGTTCAGTCCTGGTTCAGTCCTGGTTCAGTCCTGGTTTAGCCCCTGGTTTATCCCTGGTTCAGTCCTGGTTTAGTCTCGGTTTAGTCCTGGTTTAGTCCCCATTTAGTCCTGGTTTTGGTTCCTTGTTTAGATGATCTGCGTTACTCTCCACATTCACATGAGGGAATATGGGGGAAGTGTCTTGCCCAACGACACGACGTCACTTTCCCCTGGATCCACTCGCCCCGTTTACTGAAGCACGAGTAAAATCCAAACACCAGAACATTTTTATTTAGAGTTTTTCTGTTTGTAAAAGGAGCCGCCTCAGTGTCCTCCCAGGAATCTGCCCCACTGAGACCCAACAAGAGCCCTTTGTGTGAGAAAACCGGGACTGAACCAGGACTGAACCAGGACTGAACCAGGGACTAAACCAGGGACTAAACCAGGGACTAAACCAGGGACTAAACCGGGACTGAACCGGGACTGAACCAGGGCTGAACCAGGACTAAACCAGGGACTAAACCAGGGACTAAACCAGGGCTAAACCAGGACTAAACCAGGGACTAAACCAGGGACTAAACCAGAGACTAAACCAGGACTAAACCAGGGACGAACCAGGGCTGAACCAGGACTAAACCAGGACTAAACCAGGACTAAACCGAGACTAAACCGGGACTGAACCAGGACTGAACCAGGGACTAGATGAAAAGCGGGGATCATTTAAAAACACTGTACTTAGATTAAAAAGTTCAAACTCAGTCAAGTTTTTAATCATTTAAAGCTTTTTCATCCAGTGTTATTTTTGTAAACGAGTAAATGTCTGACCCCCACAGATTATTTTGTAAATGCAGAACAAAACCTGACTGTTGTATTGGAAACCTGGAATAAAGGGTTTCAACGGGTTTCTGGGATCCAAAATAAACACTCCATGACTTTGAGTTCAGATGGGCGTGATTGACAGGAGCATCAGCCAATCAGGGACACGCACGGCTGAATTTAAAGGGGAGGGATTGGTGATTTCTGCAGAATCAAAGAGCGAAGCACTAATCTCTGTTCTTCTCTTTGTAATGATGATGGAGACGAATGCGCTTCTTTAAAGTGGAACTCCGGCACATTTGAAGCTAAAGTCCGTTTCTAGAGGTGGTGGAATTCTGTCAGAAGCCTAAAGACGGCACAGATCAGTGTTTCCTCGGCGGAGATCTGTGTCGGCCCATCAAACTCAAACCTACACAAAAACTATATCAATCGTTTGTGCTACAAAAAGTTTAGTTTGTGCTTCTTTAGTTTTGGAGAAATGAACGATTCTTTTACAGGTCAAACTGGGGTCAGACCCACAGGAAGCTTCAAAATGCTCGAAAATGCCCAAAATGGAGTCAGTCGTTTGTGCTGCAAAAAGTTTAGTTTGTGCCATTCTGGTTCTTCAGATATTTGAAGTTTTATTTTGGGTCGATGACGTCGTCCAGAACCTCAGAATGTGAAACAGCCTCAAAACAGGAAGAAAATGATAGAAAACGTTTGTATTTTGTTTGTGACTGACGGCTGACTCCATTTTTTGCGTTTTCGAGCATTTGAAGCTTCCTTTGGGGCTGATCCCAATTTGACCTGTAAAAGAATCGTTAATTTCTCCAAAACTAAAGCAGCACAAACAATTGACAATAGTTTTTGTGTAGGTTTAAATTTGATGGGGTCAGCTTCACTCAGGTCCTCGGCGGGGATCTCACTGTGGCAGTGAGTCTGTAAAGGCAACAAACTAGTGTAGTGATGGGGGCAAGTTCTGAACTAGTGCAGTGATGGGGGCAAGTTCTGAACTAGTGCAGTGATGGGGGCAAGTTCTGAACTAGTGCAGTGATGGGGGCAAGTTCTGAACTTCCACGTAATATTTCATTGCTTCTGTCTTTTCAGGAGTGGAGTCCAGACCTGAGTCGCTCCATCAGCCGAAAGGAGCGAGGAGGCGGCGGCTCTGAGGACAACGTGGTGACCCTGACCAACATCGTGTCATCTGGAGACGCCCCGCCAAGCCCCGCCCCTGGCACGCCCACCAGGTAACAGGCCCCGCCCCTAAACGTCCACCAGGTAACAGGCCCCGCCCCCGGCACACCCACCAGGTAACAGGCCCCGCCCCTAAACGTCCACCAGGTAACAGGCCCCGGCACGCCCACCAGGTAACAGGCCCCGCCCCTAAACGCCCACCAGGTAACAGGCCCCGCCCCTAAACGCCCACCAGGTAACAGGCCCCGCCCCTAAACGCCCACCAGGTAACAGGCCCTGCCCCTAAACGCCCACCAGGTATCAAGTCCCGCCCCTAAACATGCACCAGTGTAACTGGTGCATGAGACTGAACCAAGGAATTAAAAGCAGAACTAAACCAGGACTGAACCAGGACTAAACCAGAGACTAAACCAGAACAAAACCAGGGGCTAAACCAGGACTAAACCAGAGACTAAACCAGAACAAAACCAGGGGCTAAACCAGGACTAAAATATAACAAAAATATGTCATGTTAGCCAACCCTTTCTTTAGTTCGAACATTATAATACGTTACTCTGCTCTCCTTAGCCTGCGGTCACGGTGTAAAGACAAACCGAGATGACAAAAAACAAAGCCGGTAGCTGCTGATTGTGTGTTTGTGTGTTACTAATAAAATACAACATTGAATACAACACTAAAATCAATCATTCAATTAAATACTGTCCCACTTTAACTGTCGGCTTTTAACTGTATGTTTTAAATCGTACTTAATCTGTTTATGTTGTTGTGTGGGTGTCCAGAAAGGCGCCTAATAAACAAAATTTATTATTATTATTTTATTTTTTTTCTTCCAGTCGACGTAAATACGTTTGTGTCGCTGTCCAATCAGAACCCGTCCCCACCCCCAGACGTTGAGCGGAATTAAATAAAGACGATTTAACGAGTTTTCCATGGAACCACCTCAATTCAGAATTATTATTTAAATGTAAACTCGAAGGAGAAAAATTAATTAATGAAAAATGGCATTAAACTTTTCTATCTTCATGGAGACCAAACCAGACCAAGTTGCAGGTCAGATCTGTGGAGAGGCGACGCCGCTCACCGTCAGAACCTCTGTTTTTCGAGGTATTTCTGAGTTCTAAAACCACCTGTAACTGAATAAATGTAAAGTGGAGCTGCTACAATCCGAGAAACACTGACCTTGGGCTCAGCGGAGGCGCAAAACAAAACCTCCGGGACTGTAAATGACGTTTTAAATCACTGTCTTTATATCTGCGTTAGATTAGGAGTTGGATTTCGCAGCGTAAACCACGAGCGAGCAGACGAAACGCAGTCCATGTGCGAGGTCAGGGCCGTTTGTGTTTAGTCTGGATTCACTGAGCTCTGCAGACACAATAATTAAAAAAAACTACTACAGAGTCAGAGAAAACTTCAACTCTGCTCACGCTCGACTTAGATTAGTTTTTATGGGCCACAAGCAAAAAGTCCTGGTTTAGTCCTGGTTCAGTCCTGGTTCAGTACTGGTTCAGTCCTGGTTCAGTCCTGGTTCAGTCCTGGTTCAGTCCTGGTTTAGTTCTGGTTCAGTCCTGGTTCAGTCCTGGTTTAGTTCTGGTTCAGTACACGAGTTTTCCATGGAAACACGAAGCAGAATATTTTAATGTCAAAATATTTAATTCAAAATAATTAATTCAGAATTTAAAAACATATGTTTTGCCTCAAATTAAAGGTACAGTGTGTAACTTTGTGGAGTTGGACGCAGGGCTCACACTCACGCTGTGTGATGACGTGAGCAAAACGAGTGTCCAATAGGAACTTTGTTTTCCCCAAACTCATGCGCTCCGTCCATTTTGATGGAGCCAAACTTTGCCAAAGAGTGAAGTGAGTCAAGATGGTCGACTCCTCTGACTGTGTGTGTTTATAACGAGGGAAAAAGTGGAGTTAATTCTCACACACATGGAAAATGACACATCTTGGTGTGTGTAATTGTGCATCTCTTTCTATTTTTATTTAAAGGTTTATTTCAGTCCAAATGAACAAATCCAAATGTAATTTCCACCCTGGAAATGCAGAAGTGCTGTGGCTCTGGCCCTGGACCTGACAGGAGCTGTTTCCAGGACTGGACCAGGAAAGTCATGGAGCCACTGCACTTTTTTTGTTTTTAGGGCAATAAGGAGATTTTTAATTTACTTACAGACTTGATATTTTATATTTTTGTAGCTGAGGCCCTAAATTAAGCATTTTTTGTGTCCCAAAAGTTGTTTAAACATGTTTGCTGTGTGTTTTGTATAAAAGAGTGTGAATTTTATTTTCTGTTTTTTTTTTTTCATCTCTATTTCTGGTCCTGTAGCTTTTCTCACAGCCTCATGACACAACTACAGCAGCAGATTGTGAAATAACAGGTTGGACTGAACAAAAGGAGGTAGAACACTTCATTAGGGGTAAAAGGGGCAGTTTTAAAAGCAACATTAAGAAAAAAAAACAGGCGAGGAGAAATGTACTAAAACTGCCCTTTGGTCTTCAGGGTTAAACAAAAGGTGTGTTGACCCGACTGTTCACCTTCTGTTTCAGGATCAAAGACGACTCGTTTGATTGGTCGGATGACGAGAGCCCGAAGAAGGCGCTGGCGGTGAACGGCGTGCACGAGGGGGGCGTGCACGAGCAGGTAGCGGGCGTGCACGTGAAGGCGCTGTATGATTACACAGGGCAGGAGGCAGACGAGCTCAGCTTTAAAGCAGGTATTAACCACATAACACACTAACGCTGCGCTCTCCGCTGAGCAACAAGTCATGTTTAAACTGTTCTAGACTGGACTAAAAGTGTAAAGTCTAAAAGTATAAAGTCTAAAAGTATAAAAGCATAAAAGTATGAAGTCTAAAAGTCTAAAAGTATAAAGTCTAAAAGTATAAAGTCTAAAAGTGTAAAAGTATAAAGTCTAAAAGTCTAAAAGTCTAAAAGTATAAAGTCTAAAAGTACAAAAATATAAAAGTGTAAAAGTATAAAGTCTTACAGTATAAAGTATGAAAGTCCAAAAGTAAAAAGTCTAAAAGTATAAAGTATAAAATTAAAGTCTTACAGTATAAAATCTAAATGTCTTAATTATAAAAGTCTAAAAGTATAAGTATAAAAGTGTAAAAGTATAAAGTGTAAAATTATAAAGTATAAATATAAAAGTGTAAAAGTATAAAGTCTAAAGTTTGCTCGTGTGTTTAAAGCATGTTGTAAAAATGCAGTTTTCATCCACCTCTGTGAAGTCGCCCCATCGAACTCAAACCTGCACAAAAACTGTGTCCATCGTTTGTGCTGTAAAAAGTTTTGTTTGTGCGATTCTGGTTCAAAGAAGCACAAACAAAACTTTCTGCAGCACAAACGATGGACAGTCTTTGTGTAGGGTTGAGTTTGATGGGGCGACTTCCCGCAGGTTTTTCGTCCATCATGTGCTCCTCCTGGACACATGCTGGTTCCTTTTGCTGATTGTGTTGAAAACTAAACTCTTTAACGGTTTAAAAAACTTCTAAAACGACAAAGAACGTGTTTCTTTGGAGGATTTTTTTCACACACAAACATAAAATATATTCTCACAATCTGTGACGGTGATGTGGACGTACAGTGAGCGCAGGCGGATCGTATAAGAGCATCGGTTTGTACGGCGTGAGAACAGGAATCGTGCTCTGTGAACTTTTAAACCCTGAGATTTGGTCGTTCAGTTGAGTCAAACACAAACCTACACAAAAACTGTTGACCCTTTGTGCTGCTTTATGTTTTGGAGAATTAACGATTCTTTTACAGGTCAGATTAGGGTCAGTGAGCACCACAGGAAGCTTCAGAATGCTCTAAAACACCCAAAATGCTGTGAAAATTTCATTTGTGTGAGTTTATTTCTAAAATGATCCATTATTATTTCTGTGGTAATTATAGGACGTCATTTCTGCTCAGCTGACGGAGACAAACTCCACAAAACTAGTGAAGAGAAACGACCTGAGGCTGAGGAAAAGTCTGTCTCAGTCTTTAGTCATTTGCTTTTGATTCATATTTTATAATAACACAGACTTTTCCACAGCCTCAGGTCATTTCTCTTCAGTAGTTTTGTGGAGTTTGTTCGAGCGTTTTGAAGCTTCCTGTGGGTCTGACCCCAGTTTGACCTGTAAAAGAGTCGTTAATTTTTCCAAAACTAAAGAAGCACAAACGATTGACAGAGTTTTTGTGTTGGTTTGCGTTTGATGGGGCGACTTCACAGAGGTTTGACACAGACCTTAAAGATCAGTGAATATAACTGTCCTCACAGATTAAAGGGTCAAATCACAGTCACAAGACGGAGATATTTGCTGTGGTGGTGAGTTCTGTAGGCGCAGCTGTTTCTAACCGATGACCCTGTGGTTAGTGGGCGAGCGCTGACCTCCTGTACCTCCTGTAATGCTCCGTGTTTTTCCAGGCGAGCAGCTCCTGAAGCTGAGTGAGGAGGACGAGCAGGGCTGGTGCAGGGGGCAGCTGAGCAGCGGCCAAACCGGCCTGTACCCCGCCAACTACGTCCAGGCGCTGGGCTCCTGAGGCCACGCCCACCCGGACCCCGAGGCCACGCCCACCAGGACCCCGAAGCCACGCCCACCCCGGACTCCGAGGCCACGCCCACCCGGACCCCGAAGCCACGCCCATCCAGCTCCCGAGGCCACGCCATAGTCCGTATATATGAGTGGACTAAGCTAACCCGTTAGCCGCTAACCCGTTAGCCGCCGCGTGCCAAACAGGAAGTGTATCAGGAGGCTCCTCTGGCTCCTTCACATTAGGATCTTCTCGTCCCTCTGTCTGTACCTGCTGCTCTGAGCCTCGTCATTCTGGACTTAAACTGTTCGTCTGAAGCCGCCACACAGGATCCTGAACTTTTCATTTCTCTGTTTTGTTCCTAAATCAAGATCTGAACATAAATAACGGACCAATCAGACGCCTTCATTCCCCGAGGCCCCTCCCCCTAGCGTTAGCAACAGGTTTGATTGACAGCTCTTGCGTTTCGTTGCTAAGTAAGTTCCCTTCCCGCTTTCCTGCCCCGATTTTGAATTAAAATGACAAAATATCTCAGTTAAAATATCTAACGTTACTAGAATCTGAACTAGCAGAATTTAACGAGCATAAAGTAAAGTGAATTTGGTTAAATTGTGACTCTATTGTTGTTCGTACGTAACAGAACAAACAACATAAATCAGTGACTTAAACTATTTAAAGTTTGCTGCTAAAAGCTCAAAGTTTCTTCTTCTTGTGCAGAATCAGGTAAATCCAGTGTCCTGCAGGTGCAGAGTATCACATCCATAGTCCGTATATATGATGCATCAGCTCTGCCAGGAGGAGGCGCCACATTTAACCTCCTCACTCATGATTGGCTCTTGTGTTGCTATGATACTCGCGGGAGGATTTCCAAATATGGAGCCTGTAACCGTGGCAACAGGAGCCTCATGTGAGCGATGCTGTGGAGACGTCACACTCACTTAGTCCACTCATATATACGGACCCTGAGGCCACGCCCATGAAAACAGAAGCCACGCCCACCCAGCTCCTGAAGCCACACCCCTTTCGCATTAGGCCACACCCACATACCCATAACTTCCAATCTGACCACGCCCCAGTGTTATTATACATATATTAAAGATGCACTGTGTAACTTTTCTGCTGGACTGTCGGTCAGTTGCTTGCCTCCGTGCAGAATGCTGGAATGTTCCGCAGTACGGCTTAAACGCCGATATGTCAAAGGACATGCGCAGGTGACTCCCCCCAGGCCCTTTTTACGGGTCGTCTGAACACGTGAAATGAAATAAATCCAGATAAGACACACAAGCAAAGCAGCAACATCGCCACGGAGACGAGCAGAGAGCGGACCACCCACCAGAAAGTTACACGGTGCAGCTTTACCCCGCCCCCGACACAGCTCACCGCCTGAGGGTGATTTGTGCCAGTGCCGCCAGGACCAATCAGACGCTGCTGTTTGATCATGTGACCCAGACGTGACCATTTCAACAACTTTTTATTTTTTTTTCACTGTTTTAAAATATTTGACTTTTTGCTGTTTTAATTTTTGTTTTGTTTTGTTTTGTTTTACTATGATTTTATCGCTTGAAATCAAAGGCACAAAATAACGTTCAGACTTTTCCGGAGAGGCCGTAGCTGTAGCGACCGGTGATACATGAGATTTCGACGCTAAGAAATTCACTTGCTGCTCGATACAGATCACGATACCACAGTTTTACCTGCGTGAAGTCGCCCCATCGAACGCAAACCTGCACAATCAATCGTTTGTGCTGCAAAAAGGTTCTGGTTCTTCAGATATTTGCAGTTTTATTTTGGTCGATGACGTCGTCCAGAACCTCAGAATGTGAAACAGCCTCAAAACAGCAGAAAATGATAGAAAACGTTTGTATTTGGTTTGTGCTGTTTTGTGCTGTGACAGTTTCATTTGTGTGAGTTTATTTCTAAAATTATTCATTATTATTTCTGCGGTAATTATAGGACGTCATTTCTGCTCAGCTGACGAAAGCGACTTTAGCAAAACTCCACAAAACGAGTGAAGAGAAACGACCTGAGGCTGTGGAAAAGTCTCTTTCAGTCTTTAGTCATTTGCTTTTGATTCATATTTTATAGAATAACACAGACTTTTCCACAGCCTCAGGTCGTTTCTCTTCACTCGTTTTGTGGAGTTTGTCTCCGTCAGCGTCTAGTCCGATTCTAGAGGAGGTGGAATTCTGTCAGGAGCCGAACAACGGCACAGATCAGTGTTTCCTCAACGGAGATCTGACTGTGTGTGAGTCTGTGAAGGCAACAAACTAGTGCAGTGATGGGGGCAAGTTCTGAACTAGTGCAGTGATGGGGGCAAGTTCTGAATAGTGTAGTGATGGGGGCAAGTTCTGAACTAGTGCAGTGATGGGGGCAAGTTCTGAATAGTGTAGTGATGGGGGCAAGTTCTGAACTAGTGCAGTGATGGGGGCAAGTTCTGAACTAGTGCAGTGATGGGGGCAAGTTCTGAACTAGTGCAGTGATGGGGGCAAGTTCTGAATAGTGTAGTGATGGGGGCAAGTTCTGAACTAGTGCAGTGATGGGGGCAAGTTCTGAACTAGTGCAGTGATGGGGGCAAGTTCTGAATAGTGTAGTGATGGGGGCAAGTTCTGAACTAGTGCAGTGATGGGGCAAGTTCTGAACTAGTGCAGTGATGGGGGCAAGTTCTGAACTAGTGCAGTGATGGGGGCAAGTTCTGAACTAGTGCAGTGATGGGGGCAAGTTCTGAACTAGTGCAGTGATGGGGCAATTTCTGAACTAGTGTAGTGATGGGGGCAAGTTCTGAATAGTGTAGTGATGGGGGCAAGTTCTGAACTAGTGCAGTGATGGGGCAAGTTCTGAACTAGTGTAGTGATGGGGGCAAGTTCTGAACTAGTGCAGTGATGGGGCAAGTTCTGAACTAGTGCAGTGATGGGGGCAAGTTCTGAACTAGTGCAGTGATGGGGGCAAGTTCTGAACTAGTGTAGTGATGGGGGCAAGTTCTGAACTAGTGTAGTGATGGGGGCAAGTTCTGAACTAGTGCAGTGATGGGGGCAAGTTCTGAACTAGTGCAGTGATGGGGGCAAGTTCTGAACTAGTGCAGTGATGGGGCAAGTTCTGAACTAGTGTAGTGATGGGGGCAAGTTCTGAACTAGTGCAGTGATGGGGGCAAGTTCTGAACTAGTGTAGTGATGGGGGCAAGTTCTGAACTAGTGCAGTGATGGGGGCAAGTTCTGAACTAGTGTAGTGATGGGGGCAAGTTCTGAACTAGTGTAGTGATGGGGGCAAGTTCTGAACTAGTGTAGTGATGGGGGCAAGTTCTTCACTTCCTCGTAAAACTCCAATTTGCTTCACACTGAAGAAGCTTTCAACAACTTTCCGTTTCTCTTCTTCTTCAGCGTCAGTAGTCGTCACTCGTTGCCTCTGGCGCCCTCTCCTGTCTGAACTGCACATCGACCCAAATCAGTCACATTTCTCTGTTCATTTTAATCATTTTATATAAATCAGCAAATTGATTTCAGATTTTTCAAATAATAATTTTTAAGTGTGACGTTTTTGCTTTTATTTGTAATTTATTTGCGTTTTTGTCTAAAGGATCAAAAATGGGAAATGTGTTTGTATTTTTGGCTTTGTTTAAAGAGGAGGAACTGAGCAAAGAAGTCGCCCAATCAGGTTTGAGTCATTTAGTGATCTCTCCCAGGCCCTATTCAAACCCACTGTACGATTAGCGAGAGGTTAGTACGAGACTAAACCAGGTCTAAACCAGGTCTAAACCAGGTCTAAACCAGGACCAAACCAGGACCAAACCAGGACTAAACTAGGACTAAATCAAGTCGAGACCAGATCTAAACCAGGACTAAACCAGGTCTGAACCAGGACTAAACCAGGTCTAAAATACGACTAAACTAGGACTAAATCAGGTCTGAACCAGATCTGAACCAGGTCTAAACCAGGTCTGAACCAGGTCTAAACCAGGTCTAAACCAGGTCTAAACCAACTCTAAACCAGGACTAAACCAGGACTAAACCAGGACTAAACGGCGCTCTGAAGGGGGAGCGACGTAGCGCAGGGAGCAAACAAACGCCTGGAACAAAAGTCAAAGTTCAAACCTGTTCAGACGTCGTTTTTCGGCAGATTCGGCCTTTTCCGAACCCCAAAAGGAGCGAAACTGGAGGCGTGAACGTGACGTCAGATCCTCGTCTTTAAACAAACTGCCGTCGTTTTTCTTTCCCAAAGTTCCACTCGTTAAAACTGAAGAATTCATCTGTAAATAGTTGATAGATTTTTTTTTATGAAATGCAGTTTTGTGTCCGGATTCTCTGCTCAGTTTGTGTTTCCCCTGAAGAGTTTGAGTTCGGCGGTTTAGGGTCTGGAGCTGCTTCTGTCGTCGCCAAATACGTCTGTAAATATGAAATTTCACTTTTGTTCAGCGAAAAGTGTCGGGAAATAAAACCTTCGAGCAGCAGAGAAGAAACTGTGGGATTTTTTATTACTGTTTCTTTTTGAAGAGCCGAAAAATGTGGAAAAAGACGTTTCCCGAAGTCAAATTCACAAATGTTTTTCACTAAACCAGGACTAGACCAGGACTAGACCAGGTCTGAACCAGGACTAGACCAGGTCTAAACCAGGACTAGACCAGGTCTAAACCAGGACTAGACCAGGTCTAAACCAGGACTAGACCAGGACTAGACCAGGACTAGACCAGGTCTAAACCAGGACTAGACCAGGACTAGACCAGGACTAGACCAGGACTAGACCAGGTCTAAACCAGGACTAGACCAGGACTAGACCAGGACTAGACCAGGACTAGACCAGGTCTAAACCAGGACTAGACCAGGACTAGACCAGGACTAGACCAGGTCTGAACAAGGACTAAACCAGGTCTAAACCAGGACTAGACCAGGACTAGACCAGGTCTGAACAAGGACTAAACCAGGACTAGACCAGGACTAGACCAGGACTAGAACTAGACCAGGACTAGACCAGGACTAGAACTAGACCAGGACTAGACCAGGACTAGACCAGGACTAGAACTAGACCAGGACTAGACCAGGACTAGACCAGGACTAGACCAGGACTAGAACTAGACCAGGACTAGACCAGGACTAGACCAGGACTAGAACTAGACCAGGACTAGACCGAGACTAAACCAGGACTAAACCAGGACTAGACCAGGACTGAATAAGGACTAGACCAGGTCTAAACCAGGACTAGACCAGGACTAGACCAGGTCTGAACAAGGACTAAACCAGGACTAGACCAGGACTAGACCAGGTCTAAACCAGATCTAAACCTGGTCTGAATCAGGACTAAACCAGGTCTAAACCAGGACGAAATTATGACTAAACCAGGACTAAATTGGGACTAAACCAGGTCTAAACCAGGACTAAGCCAGGTCTAAACCAGGTCTAAAACAGGACTAAACCAGGTCTAAACCAGGACTAGACCAGGACTAGACCAGGACTAGACCAGGACTGAACAAGGACTAAACCAGGACTAGACCGGGACTAAACCAGGACTAGACCAGGACTAGACCAGGACTAGACCAGGACTGAACAAGGACTAAACCAGGTCTAAACCAGGTCTAAACCAGGACTAAACCAGGTCTAAACCAGGACTAAGCCAGGTCTAAACCAGGACGAGACCAGGACTAGACCATGACTGAAACAGGACTAAACCAGGACTAGACCAGGACTAGACCAGGACTGAACAAGGACTAAACCAGGACTAGACCAGGACTAGACCAGGACTAAACCAAGACTATACCAGGACTAGACCAGGACTAGACCAGGACTAAACCAGGACTAAACCAGGACTAGACCAGGACTAGACCAGGACTAAACCAGGACGATACCAGGACTAAACCAGGACTAGACCGGGACTAAACCGGGACTAGACCAGGACTAGACCAGGACTGGACCAGGACTGGACCAGGACTAAACCAGGACTGAACCAGGTCTAAACCAGGACTGAACCATGACTAGACCAGGACTGAACCAGGACTAGACCAGGACTAGACCAGAATTGAACCAGGACTAAACCAGGACTAAACCAGGACTGAACCAGGTCTAAACCAGGACTGAACCAGGACTGAACCAGGACTGAACCAGGACTGAACCAGGACTAGACCAGGACTAGACCAGGACTAAACCCGGACTAAACCAGGTCTAAACCAGGTCTAGACCAGGTCTAGACCAGGACTAGACCAGGACTAGACCAGGACTAGACCAGGACTAGACCAGGACTAGACCAGGACCAGACCAGGACTAAACCAGGTCTAACTTAATGAACCACAGTATCTGGGAGGGCATCTGACACATTTCAATGCTAAACGCCTGTGACCTTGATTGTCACTGGAGTAATGTGTGTGGGATTAAAGAAATACTGCGTAACTTTCCCGGTGAAGGATCTGCCTTTCTCCAAACAGAGGCCTGAAATGTCCCGTACTGCGGCATTGCATTTACTCCACTACAGGCGTCACGGCAACAGTTTGATCAAACCCAGACAGCGCCGCCCCCTGCTGGAGGAAACTGGAACTGCAACGCTGAAGGTGCAGGAACAGAAGGATCCACTAGAGGGAGCCACCAGATCTAAACCAGGACTAAACCAGAACTGAACCAGGACTGAACCAGGACTAAACCAGGACCAGACCAGGACTGAACCAGGACTAAACCAGGACTAGACCAGGACTGAACCAGGACTAAACCAGGACCAGACCAGGACCAGACCAGGACTAGACCAGGACTAGACCAGGACTGAACCAGGACTAAACCAGGACCAGACCAGGACCAGACCAGGACCAGACCAGGACTAGACCAGGACTAGACCAGGACTGAACCAGGACTAAACCAGGACTAGACCAGGACTAAACCAGGACTGAACCAGGACTGAACCAGGACTAAACCAGGACTGAACCAGGACTGAACGAGAACTGAACCAGGACTGAACCAGGACTGAACCAGGACTAGACCAGGACTAGACCAGGACTAAACCAGGACTAGACCAGGACTGAATAAGGACTAAACCAGGACTAAACCAGGACTAAGCCAGGACTGAACCAGGACTAGACCAGCACTATACCAGGTCTAAACCAGGACTAGACCAGGACTAGACCAGCACTAGACCAGGTCTAAACCAGGACTAGACCAGGACTAGACCAGGACTGAACAAGGACTAGACCAGGACTAAACCAGGACTTAATAAGGACTAAACCAGGACTAGACCAGGACTAGACCAGCACTAGACCAGGACTAGACCAGGACTGAACAAAGACTAAACCAGGACTAAACCAGGACAAGACCAGGACTAAACCAGGTCTAAACCAGGTCTAAATCAGGAATAAACCAGGTCTAAACCAGGACGAAATTAGGACTGAACCAGGTCTAAACCAGGACTAAGCCAGGTCTAAACCAAGTCTAAATCAGGTCTAAACCAGGTCTAAACCAGGTCTAAACCAGGTCTAAACCAGGACTAGACCAGGACTAGACCAGGACTGAACCAGGACTAGAACAGGACTAGAACAGGACTAGAACAGGACTAGAACAGGACTAGACCAGGATTAGACCAGGACTAGACCAGGACTAGACCAGGACTGAACCAGGACTAGACCAGCACTAGACCAGGTCTAAACCAGGACTAGACCAGGACTGAACCAGGACTAGACCAGCACTAGACCAGGTCTAAACCAGGACTAGACCAGGACTAAACCAGGACTGAACAAGGACTAAACCAGGACTAGACCAGGACTAGACCAGGACTAGACCAGGACTAAACCAGGTCTAAACCAGGTCTAAACCAGATCTAAACCTGGTCTGAATCAGGACTAAACCAGGTCTAAACCAGGACGAAATTAGGACTAAACCAGGTCTAAACCAGGACTAAATTAGGACTAAACCAGGTCTAAACCAGGACTAAGCCAGGTCTAAACCAAGTCTAAACCAGGTCTAAAACAGGATTAAACCAGGTATAAACCAGGACCAGACCAGGACTAGACCAGGACTAAACCAGGACTAGACCAGGACTAAACCAGGACTAGACCAGGACTAGACCAGGACTAGACCAGGACTAGACCTGGACTAGACCAGGACTAAACCAGGACTAGACCAGGACTAGACCAGGACTAGACCAAGACTAGACCAAGACTAGACCAAGACTAGACCAAGACTAGACCGGGACTAGACCGGGACTAGACCGGGACTAAACCAGTACTAAACCAGGACTGAACCAGGACTAAACCAGGACAAGACCAGGACTAAACCAGGACTAGACAAGGACTGAACCAGGACTAGACCAGGACTCGACCAGGACTAGACCAGGACTAGACCAGGACTGAACAAGGACTAGACCAGGACTAAACCAGGACTAGACCAGGACTAGACCAGGACCGAATAAGGACTAAACCAGGACTAAACCAGGACTAGACCAGGACTAGACCAGGTCTGAACAAGGACTAAACCAGGACTAGACCAGGACTAGACCAGGTCTAAACCAGATCTAAACCTGGTCTGAATCAGTACTAAACCAGGTCTAAACCAGGACGAAATTATGACTAAACCAGGTCTAAACCAGGACTAAATTGGGACTAAACCAGGTCTAAACCAGGACTAAGCCAGGTCTAAACCAGGTCTAAAACAGGACTAAACCAGGTCTAAACCAGGACTAGACCAGGACTAAACCAGGACTAGACCAGGACTAGACCAGGACTAGACCAGGACTAGACCAGGACTAGACCAGGACTGAACAAGGACTAAACCAGGACTAGACCGGGACTAAACCAGGACTAGACCAGCACTAGACCAGGACTAGACCAGGACTGAACAAAGACTAAACCAGGACTAAACCAGGACAAGACCAGGACTAAACCAGGTCTAAACCAGGTCTAAATCAGGAATAAACCAGGTCTAAACCAGGACGAAATTAGGACTAAACCAGGTCTAAACCAGGATTAAATTAGGACTGAACCAGGTCTAAACCAGGACTAAGCCAGGTCTAAACCAAGTCTAAATCAGCTCTAAACCAGGTCTAAACCAGGTCTAAACCAGGACTAGACCAGGACTAGACCAGGACTGAACCAGGACTAGAACAGGACTAGAACAGGACTAGACCAGGATTAGACCAGGACTAGACCAGGACTAAACCAGGACTAGACCAGGACTAGACCAAGACTAGACCAGGACTGATTAAGGGCTAAACCAGGACTAAACCAGGACTGAACCAGGACTAGACCAGCACTAGACCAGGTCTAGACCAGGACTAGACCAGGACTGAACCAGGACTAGACCAGCACTAGACCAGGTCTAAACCAGGACTAGACCAGGACTAAACCAGGACTGAACAAGGACTAAACCAGGACTAGACCAGGACTAGACCAGGACTAGACCAGGACTAAACCAGGTCTAAACCAGGTCTAAACCTGGTCTGAATCAGGACTAAACCAGGTCTAAACCAGGACGAAATTAGGACGAAATTAGGACTAAACCAGGTCTAAACCAGGACTAAATTAGGACTAAACCAGGTCTAAACCAGGACTAAGCCAGGTCTAAACCAAGTCTAAACCAGGTCTAAAACAGGTCTAAAACAGGACTAAACCAGGTATAAACCAGGACCAGACCAGGACTAGACCAGGACTAGACCAGGACTAGACCAGGACTAAACCAGGACTAGACCAGGACTAGACCAGGACTAAACCAGGACTAGACCAGGACTAGACCAGGACTAGACCAGGACTAGACCAGGACTAAACCAGGACTAGACCAGGACTAGACCAGGACTAGACCAAGACTAGACCAAGACTAGACCAAGACTAGACCGGGACTAGACCGGGACTAGACCGGGACTAAACCAGGACTGAACCAGGACTGAACCAGGACTAGACCAGGACTAAACCAGGACTAGACAAGGACTGAACCAGGACTAGACCAGGACTCGACCAGGACTAGACCAGGACTAGACCAGGACTAGACCAGGACTGAACAAGGACTAGACCAGGACTAAACCAGGACTAGATCAGGACTAGACCAGGACCGAATAAGGACTAAACCAGGACTAAACCAGGACTAGACCAGGACTAGACCAGGTCTGAACAAGGACTAAACCAGGACTAGACCAGGACTAGACCAGGTCTAAACCAGATCTAAACCTGGTCTGAATCAGTACTAAACCAGGTCTAAACCAGGACGAAATTATGACTAAACCAGGTCTAAACCAGGACTAAATTGGGACTAAACCAGGTCTAAACCAGGACTAAGCCAGGTCTAAACCAGGTCTAAAACAGGACTAAACCAGGTCTAAACCAGGTCTAAACCAGGACTAGACCAGGACTAGACCAGGACTAGACCAGGACTAGACCAGGACTAGACCAGGACTGAACAAGGACTAAACCAGGACTAGACCGGGACTAAACCAGGACTGGACCAGGACTAGACCAGGACTAGACCAGGACTGAACAAGGACTAAACCAGGTCTAAACCAGGTCTAAACCAGGACTAAGCCAGGACTAGACCAGGACTGAACCAGGACTAAACCAGGACCAGACCAGGACCAGACCAGGACTAGACCAGGACTAGACCAGGACTGAACCAGGACTAGACCAGGACTGAACCAGGACTAAACCAGGACTAGACCAGGACTAAACCAGGACTGAACCAGGACTAAACCAGGACTGAACCAGGACTGAACGAGAACTGAACCAGGACTAGACCAGGACTAGACCAGGACTAGACCAGGACTAAACCAGGACTGAACAAGGACTAAACCAGGACTAAACCAGGACTAGACCAGGACTAGACCAGGACTAGACCAGGACTAAACCAGGTCTAAACCAGGTCTAAACCAGATCTAAACCTGGTCTGAATCAGGACTAAACCAGGTCTAAACCAGGACGAAATTAGGACTAAACCAGGTCTAAACCAGGACTAAATTAGGACTAAACCAGGTCTAAACCAGGACTAAGCCAGGTCTAAACCAAGTCTAAACCAGGTCTAAAACAGGTCTAAAACAGGACTAAACCAGGTATAAACCAGGACTAGACCAGGACTAGACCAGGACTAGACCAGGACTAGACCAGGACTAGACCAGGACTAGACCAGGATTGAACAAGGACTAAACCAGGACTAGACCGGGACTAAACCAGGACTGGACCAGGACTAGACCAGGACTAGACCAGGACTGAACAAGGACTAAACCAGGTCTAAACCAGGTCTAAACCAGGTCTAAACCAGGACTAAGCCCGGACTAGACCAGGACTGAACCAGGACTAAACCAGGACCAGACCAGGACCAGACCAGGACTAGACCAGGACTAGACCAGGACTGAACCAGGACTAGACCAGGACTGAACCAGGACTAAACCAGGACTAGACCAGGACTAAACCAGGACTGAACCAGGACTAAACCAGGACTGAACCAGGACTGAACGAGAACTGAACCAGGACTGAACCAGGACTGAACCAGGACTAGACCAGGACTAGACCAGGACTAAACCAGGACTAGACCAGGACTAGACCAGGACTGAATAAGGACTAAACCAGGACTAAACCAGGACTAAACCAGGACTGAACCAGGACTAGACCAGCACTATACCAGGTCTAAACCAGGACTAGACCAGGACTAGACCAGGACTGAACCAGGACAAGACCAGCACTAGACCAGGTCTAAACCAGGACTAGACCAGGACTAGACCAGGACTGAACAAGGACTAGACCAGGACTAAACCAGGACTTAATAAGGACTAAACCAGGACTAGACAAGGACTAGACCAGCACTAGACCAGGACTAGACCAGGACTGAACAAAGACTAAACCAGGACTAAACCAGGACAAGACCAGGACTAAACCAGGTCTAAACCAGGTCTAAATCAGGAATAAACCAGGTCTAAACCAGGACGAAATTAGGACTAAACCAGGTCTAAACCAGGATTAAATTAGGACTGAACCAGGTCTAAACCAGGACTAAGCCAGGTCTAAACCAAGTCTAAATCAGGTCTAAACCAGGTCTAAACCAGGTCTAAACCAGGACTAGACCAGGACTAGACCAGGACTGAACCAGGACTAGAACAGGACTAGACCAGGACTAGACCAGGACTAGACCAGGACTAAACCAGGACTAGACCAGGACTAGACCAGGACTGATTAAGGACTAAACCAGGACTAAACCAGGACTGAACCAGGACTAGACCAGCACTAGACCAGGTCTAAACCAGGACTAGACCAGGACTAGACCAGGACTGAACCAGGACTAGACCAGCACTAGACCAGGTCTAAACCAGGACTAGACCAGGACTAAACCAGGACTGAACAAGGACTAAACCAGGACTAAACCAGGACTAGACCAGGACTAGACCAGGACTAGACCAGGACTAAACCAGGTCTAAACCAGGTCTAAACCAGATCTAAACCTGGTCTGAATCAGGACTAAACCAGGTCTAAACCAGGACGAAATTAGGACTAAACCAGGTCTAAACCAGGACTAAATTAGGACTAAACCAGGTCTAAACCAGGACTAAGCCAGGTCTAAACCAAGTCTAAACCAGGTCTAAAACAGGTCTAAAACAGGACTAAACCAGGTATAAACCAGGACCAGACCAGGACTAGACCAGGACTAAACCAGGACTAGACCAGGACTAAACCAGGACTAGACCAGGACTAGACCAGGACTAGACCAGGACTAGACCAGGACTAGACCAGGACTAGACCTGGACTAGACCAGGACTAAACCAGGACTAAACCAGTACTAAACCAAGACTGAACCAGGACTGAACCAGGACTAGACCAGGACTAAACCAGGACTAGACCAGGACTGAACCAGGACTAGACCAGGACTCGACCAGGACTAGACCAGGACTAGACCAGGACTGAACCAGGACTAGACCAGGACTAAACCAGGACTAGACCAGGACTAGACCAGGACCGAATAAGGACTAAACCAGGACTAAACCAGGACTAGACCAGGACTAGACCAGTACTAGACCAGGTCTAAACCAGGACTAGACCAGGACTGAACAAGGACTAAACCAGGACTAGACCAGGACTAGACCAGGTCTAAACCAGATCTAAACCTGGTCTGAATCAGGACTAAACCAGGTCTAAACCAGGACGAAATTATGACTAAACCAGGTCCAAACCAGGACTAAATTGGGACTAAACCAGGTCTAAACCAGGACTAAGCCAGGTCTAAACCAGGTCTAAAACAGGACTAAACCAGGTCTAAACCAGGACTAGACCAGGACTAGACCAGGACTAGACCAGGACTAGACCAGGACTAGACCAGGACTGAACAAGGACTAAACCAGGACTAGACCGGGACTAAACCAGGACTAGACCAGGACTAGACCAGGACTAGACCAGGACTGAACAAGGACTAAACCAGGTCTAAACCAGGACTAAACCAGGTCTAAACCAGGACTAAGCCAGGTCTAAACCAGGACGAGACCAGGACGAGACCAGGACTAGACCATGACTGAAACAGGACTAAACCAGGACTAAACCAGGACTAGACCAGGACTAGACCAGGACTGAACAAGGACTAAACCAGGACTAGACCAGGACTAGACCAGGACTAGACCAGGACTGAACAAGGACTAGACCAGGACTAAACCAGGACTAAACCAAGACTAGACCAGGACTAGACCAGGACTAAACCAGGACTAAACCAGGACTAGACCAGGACCAGACCAGGACTAGACCAGGACTAAACCAGGACGATACCAGGACTAAACCAGGACTAAACCAGGACTAAATTAGGACTAAACCAGGTCTAAACCAGGACTTAGCCAGGTCTAAACCAAGTCTAAACCAGGTCTAAACCAGGTCTAAAACAGGACTAAACCAGGTCTAAACCAGGACTAGACCAGGACTAGACCAGGACTAGACCAGGACTAGACCAAGACTAGACCAAGACTAGACCAGGACTAGACCAGGACTGAACAAGGACTAAACCAGGACTAAACCAGGTCTAAACCAGGACAAAACCAGGACTAAACCAGGACTAGACCAGGACTAGACCAGGACCAGTCCAGGACCAGACCAGGACTAGACCAGGACTAGACCAGGACTAAACCAGGACTAAACCAGGACTAGACCAGGACTAGACCAGGACTAGACCAGGACTGAACAAGGACTAGACCAGGACTAAACCAGGACTAAACCAGGAGTAGACCAGGACTAGACCAGTACTGAATAAGGACTAAACCAGGACTAAACCAGGACTAGACCAGGACTAGACCAGGACTAAACCAGGACTTAACCAGGACTGAACCAGGTCTAAACCAGGACTGAACCAGGTCTAAACCAGGACTGAACCATGACTAGACCAGGACTGAACCAGGACTAGACCAGGACTAGACCAGAATTGAACCAGGACTGAACCAGGTCTAAACCAGGACTGAACCAGGACTGAACCAGGACTAGACCAGGACTGAACCAGGACTAGACCAGGACTAGACCAGGACTAGACCAGGACTAAACCCGGACTAAACCAGGTCTAAACCAGGTCTAAACCAAGTCTAGACCAGGTCGAAACCAGGACTAGACCAGGACTAGACCAGGACTAGACCAGGACCAGACCAGGACTAAACCAGGTCTAACTTAATGAACCACAGTATCTGGGAGGGCATCTGACACATTTCAATGCTAAACGCCTGTGACCTTGATTGTCACTGGAGTAATGTGTGTGGGATTAAAGAAATACTGCGTAACTTTCCCGGTGAAGGATCTGCCTTTCTCCAAACAGAGGCCTGAAATGTCCCGTACTGCGGCATTGCATTTACTCCACTACAGGCGTCACGGCAACAGTTTGATCAAACCCAGACAGCGCCGCCCCCTGCTGGAGGAAACTGGAACTGCAACGCTGAAGGTGCAGGAACAGAAGGATCCACTAGAGGGAGCCACCAGATCTAAACCAGGACTAAACCAGGACTGAACCAGGACTGAACCAGGACTAAACCAGGACTAGACCAGAACTAGACCAGGACTGAACCAGGACTAAACCAGGACCAGACCAGGACCAGACCAGGACTAGACCAGGACTAGACCAGGACTGAACCAGGACTAGACCAGGACTGAACCAGGACTAAACCAGGACTAGACCAGGACTAAACCAGGACTGAACCAGGACTAAACCAGGACTGAACCAGGACTGAACGAGAACTGAACCAGGACTGAACCAGGACTGAACCAGGACTAGACCAGGACTAGACCAGGACTAGACCAGGACTAAACCAGGACTAGACCAGGACTAGACCAGGACTGAATAAGGACTAAACCAGGACTAAACCAGGACTAAACCAGGACTGAACCAGGACTAGACCAGCACTAGACCAGGTCTAAACCAGGACTAGACCAGGACTAGACCAGGACTGAACCAGGACAAGACCAGCACTAGACCAGGTCTAAACCAGGACTAGACCAGGACTAGACCAGGACTGAACAAGGACTAGACCAGGACTAAACCAGGACTTAATAAGGACTAAACCAGGACTAGACCAGGACTAGACCAGCACTAGACCAGGACTAGACCAGGACTGAACAAAGACTAAACCAGGACTAAACCAGGACAAGACCAGCACTAAACCAGGTCTAAACCAGGTCTAAATCAGGAATAAACCAGGTCTAAACCAGGACGAAATTAGGACTGAACCAGGTCTAAACCAGGACTAAGCCAGGTCTAAACCAAGTCTAAATCAGGTCTAAACCAGGTCTAAACCAGGTCTAAACCAGGTCTAAACCAGGACTGAACCAGGACTAGAACAGGACTAGACCAGGACTGAACCAGGACTAGAACAGGACTAGACCAGGACTAGACCAGGACTAAACCAGGACTAGAACAGGACTAGACCAGGACTGAACCAGGACTAGAACAGGACTAGACCAGGACTAGACCAGGACTAAACCAGGACTAGACCAGGACTGATTAAGGACTAAACCAGGACTAAACCAGGACTGAACCAGGACTAGACCAGCACTAGACCAGGTCTCAACCAGGACTAGACCAGGACTAGACCAGGACTGAACCAGGACTAGACCAGCACTAGACCAGGTCTAAACCAGGACTAGACCAGGACTAAACCAGGACTGAACAAGGACTAAACCAGGACTAAACCAGGACTAGACCAGGACTAGACCAGGACTAGACCAGGACTAAACCAGGTCTAAACCAGGTCTAAACCAGATCTAAACCTGGTCTGAATCAGGACTAAACCAGGTCTAAACCAGGACGAAATTAGGACGAAATTAGGACTAAACCAGGTCTAAACCAGGACTAAATTAGGACTAAACCAGGTCTAAACCAGGACTAAGCCAGGTCTAAACTAAGTCTAAACCAGGTCAAAAACAGGTCTAAAACAGGACTAAACCAGGTATAAACCAGGACCAGACCAGGACCAGACCAGGACTAGACCAGGACTAGACCAGTACTAAACCAGGACTAGACCAGGACTAGACCAGGACTAGACCAGGACTAGACCAGGACTAGACCAGGACTAGACCAGGACTAGACCAGGACTAGACCAAGACTAGACCAAGACTAGACCGGGACTAGACCGGGACTAGACCAGTACTGAACCAGGACTGAACCAGGACTGAACCAGGACTTGACCAGGACTAAACCAGGACTAGACCAGGACTGAACCAGGACTAGACCAGGACTCGACCAGGACTAGACCAGGACTAGACCAGGACTGAACAAGGACTAGACCAGGACTAAACCAGGACTAGACCAGGACTAGACCAGGACCGAATAAGGACTAAACCAGGACTAAACCAGGACTAGACCAGGACTAGACCAGTACTAGACCAGGTCTAAACCAGGACTAGACCAGGACTAGACCAGGACTGAACAAGGACTAAACCAGGACTAAACCAGGACTAGACCAAGACTAGACCAGGACTAGACCAGGACTAGACCAGGACTGAACCAGGTCTAAACCAGGTCTAAACCAAATCTCAACCTGGTCTGAATCAGGACTAAACCAGGTCTAAACCAGGACTAAATTAGGACTAAACCAGGTCTAAACCAGGACTTAGCCAGGTCTAAACCAAGTCTAAACCAGGTCTAAACCAGGTCTAAAACAGGACTAAACCAGGTCTAAACCAGGACTAGACCAGGACTAGACCAAGACTAGACCAAGACTAGACCAGGACTAGACCAGGACTAGACCAGGACTGAACAAGGACTAAACCAGGACTAAACCAGGACTAAACCAGGTCTAAACCAGGACAAAACCAGGACTAAACCAGGACTAGACCAGGACTAGACCAGGACCAGTCCAGGACCAGACCAGGACTAGACCAGGACTAGACCAGGACTAGACCAGGACTAAACCAGGACTAAACCAGGACTAGACCAGGACTAGACCAGGACTAGACCAGGACTGAACAAGGACTAGACCAGGACTAAACCAGGACTAAACCAGGAGTAGACCAGGACTAGACCAGTACTGAATAAGGACTAAACCAGGACTAAACCAGGACTAGACCAGGACTAGACCAGGACTAAACCAGGACTAAACCAGGACTAAACCAGGACTAGACCAGGACTAGACCAGGACTAGACCAGGACTAAACCAGGACTAGAGCAGGACTTGACCAGGACTAAACCAGGACTAAAGAAGGACTAGACCAGGACTAGACCAGGACTAGACCAGGACTTGACCAGGACTAGACCAGGACTAGACCAGGACTAAACCAGGACTAAACCAGGACTAAACCAGGACTAGACCAGGACTAGACCAGGACTAGACCAGGACTGAACCAGGACTAGACCAGGTCTAAACCAGGACTAGACCAGGACTAGACCAGGACAAAACCAGGACAAAACCAGGACTGAACCAGGACTGAACAAGGACTGAACCAGTACTAAACCAGTACTAAACCAGGACTAAACCAGGACTGAACCAGGACTGAACCAGTACTAAACCAGGACTAAACCAGGACTAAACCAGGTCTAAACCAGGTCTAAACCAGGTCTAAACCAGGTCTAAACCAGGACCAAACCAGGATCAAACCAGGACCAAACCAGGACTAAACCAGGAATAAACCAGGACTAAACCAGGACTGAACAAGGACTGAACCAGTACTAAACCAGGACTAAACCAGGACTAAACCAGGACTGAACCAGGACTGAATCAGTACTAAACCAGGACTAGACCAGGACTAAACCAGGACTAAACCAGGACTGAACCAGGACTGAACAAGGACTGAACCAGGACTGAACCAGTACTAAACCAGGACTAAACCAGGACTAAACCAGGACTAAACCAGGACTAAACCAGGACTAAACCAGGACTGAACCAGGACTGAACAAGGACTGAACCAGTACTAAACCAGTACTAAACCAGGACTAAACCAGGACTGAACCAGGACTGAACCAGTACTAAACCAGGACTAAACCAGGACTAAACCAGGTCTAAACCAGGTCTAAACCAGGTCTAAACCAGGACCAAACCAGGATCAAACCAGGACCAAACCAGGACTAAACCAGGAATAAACCAGGACTAAACCAGGACTGAACAAGGACTGAACCAGTACTAAACCAGGACTAAACCAGGACTAAACCAGGACTGAACCAGGACTGAACAAGGACTGAACCAGTACTAAACCAGGACTAAACCAGGACTAAACCAGGACTGAACCAGGACTGAACCAGTACTAAACCAGGACTAAACCAGGACTAAACCAGGACTAAACCAGGACTGAACCAGGACTGAACCAGGACTAAACCAGTACTAAACCAGGACTAAACCAGGACTGAACCAGTACTAAACCAGGACTAAACCAGGACTAAACCAGGTCTAAACCAGGTCTAAACCAGGTCTAAACCAGGTCTAAACCAGGAACAAACCAGGATCAAACCAGGACCAAACCAGGACTAAACCAGGACTAAACCAGTACTAAACCAGGACTGAACCAGGACTGAACCAGTACTAAACCAGGACTAAACCAGGTCTAAATCAGGTCTAAACCAGGTCTAAACCAGGTCTAACCCAGGACTAAACCATTTCTAAACCAGGTCTAAACCAGGACCAAACCAGGACCAAACCAAGACCAAACCAGGACCAAACCAGGACTAAACCAGGACTACACCAGGACTAGACCGGGACTAGACCAGGACTAAACCAGGACTAAACCGGGACTAGACCAGGACTAAACCAGGACTAAACCAGGACTACACCAGGACTAGACCAGGACTAGACCAGGACTAAACCAGAACTAAACCAGGACTAGACCAGGACTAGACCAGGACTAGACCAAGACTAAACCAGGACTAGACCAGGACTAGACCAGGACTAGACCAGGACTAGACCAGGACTAAACCAGGACTAAAGCAGGACTAAACCAGGACTAGACCAGGATTGAACCAGGACTAAACCAGGACTGAACCAGGACCAAACCAAGACCAAACCAGGATCAAACCAGGACCAAACCAGGACTAAACCAGTACTAAACCAGGACTGAACCAGGACTGAACCAGGACTAAACCAGGACTAAACCAGGTCTAAATCAGGTCTAAACCAGGTCTAAACCAGGTCTAACCCAGGACTAAACCATTTCTAAACCAGGTCTAAACCAGGACCAAACCAGGACCAAACCAGGACTAAACCAGGACTACACCAGGACTAGACCAGGACTAGACTGGGACTAAACCAGGTCTTAACCAGGACTAAACCAGGACTAAACCTGGGATGAGAGGAGAGAGGGTTGAGAGGAGAGGGATGAGAGGAGAGAGGGATGAGGGGAGAGAGGGATGAGGGGAGCGAGGGATGAGGGGAGAGAGGGATGAGAGGAGAGAGGGATGAGAGGAGAGAGAGGGATGAGAGGAGAGGGATGAGAGGAGAGAGGGATGAGAGGGGAGAGGGATGAGAGGAGAGAGGGATGAGAGGGGAGAGGGATGAGAGGAGAGAGGGATGAGAGGGGAGAGGAATGAGGGGAGAGAGAGATGAGAGGAGAGAGGGATGAGAGGGGAGAGGGATGAGGGGAGAGAGAAATGAGGTGAGAGAGGGATGAGAGGAGAGAGGGATGAGAGGAGAGAGGGATGAGGGGAGAGAGGGATGAGAGGAGAGAGGGATGAGAGGAGAGAGGGATGAGGGGAGAGAGGGATGAGAGGAGAGAGGGATGAGAGGAGAGGGATGAGAGGGGAGAGGGATGAGAGGAGAGAGGGATCAGCGGAGAGAGGGATGAGAGGAGAGAGAGGGATGAGAGGAGAGGGATGAGAGGAGAGAGGGATGAGGGGAGAGAGGGATGAGGGGAGAGAGAGGGATGAGAGGAGAGGGATGAGAGGAGAGAGGGATGAGGGGAGAGAGGGATGAGGGGAGAGAGGGATGAGAGGAGAGAGGGATGAGAGGAGAGAGAGGGATGAGAGGAGAGGGATGAGGGGAGAGAGGGATGAGAGGAGACAGGGATGAAAGGGGAGAGGGATGAGGGGAGAGAGGGATGAGGGGAGAGAGGGATGAGAGGAGAGAGGGATGAGGGGAAAGAGGGAAGAGAGGAGAGAGGGATGAGGGGAGAGAGGGATGAGGGGAGAGAGGGATGAGGGGAGAGAGGGATGAGAGGAGAGAGGGATGAGGGGAGAGAGGGATGAGAGGAGAAAGGGATGAGAGAGGAGAGGGATGAGAGGAGAGAGGGATGAGAGGAGAGAGGGAAAGGAGGAGAAGAGCACATGGAGAGATGGGGAAGGAAGAGAAAAAGAGAGAGAGCAGAGAGCGAGAGAGAAAAAAGGGAGAGAGAAGGAAAAGAGAAAGACGAGAGAGAGACAAAGAGAGAGAATGGCGATAGAGAGAGAGAAGGAAGAGACAGGAGAGAGAGAGAAAGGGGGAGAGTGAGAGAAGAAGAGAAAGAAAGAGTGGGATAGGAGGGGAGGAGAAAGAGAGAGAGATGGAGAGAAGTGTGGAGACACCGTGGTTCAGTCCTGTTTCAGTCCTGGTTCAGTCTTGGTTCAGTCTTGGTTTATTGCTGGTTAAGTCCTGGTTTAGTCCTGGTTTAGTCCTGGTTTAGTCTTGGTTTAGTGCTGGTTAAGTCCTGGTTTAGTCCTGGTTCAGTCTTGGTTTAGTCCTGGTTCAGTCTTGGTTTAGTCCTGGTTTAGTCCTGGTTCAGTCTTGGTTTAGTGCTGGTTTAGTCCTGGTTCATTCTTGGTTTAGTCCTAATTAAGTCCTAATTTAGTCCTGGTTTAGTCCTGCTTTAGTCCTGGTTTAGTCCTGCTTTAGTCCTGGTTTAGTCCTGGTTTAGTCCTAATTAAGTCCTAATTTAGTCCTGGTCGGATAGTCTGATCAGCTTCACTGGTAAAGGCGGAGCTTGGTGGTGCCTTCGCGGCTTCCGTTCATTCCTGTTCGTTCCTGCCTTAACCACTGTATCTGCTGTTGCTGCTGCTGTGACGCTAATGTGGATGTGGTAGTTATTTCTTTTGTACCGGACCACCTGTAGGCAGATTTACCTGTTGTGCGCACAGTAAGATGCTCCTTAACAGTGAACAGTAGATGACTGTGCCCAAAATAATGCTGAGAGTTTACATGGCATGAATGATAAAAAATAAGTAAATACATAAATAAATGAAGAAAGAAAGAAATATGAGTGGCAAAAAGTTGTTTGTGCATTTTTATTGTCAGAGTCGCGGTGTTAATGAGGAACCACATATATAACACAGAGAACATAGAACATAAAGCGTCACAGCAGCAACAGCAGATACAGTGGTTCAGGCACGTGCACGCGCACCACATCTGCAGCCCATGGACACGCGCACCACATCTGGATCTGGAAACAGAAGATCTTGTCTATTGTGTTCACAGCAAGATGCTGTGTAATATTTCACTCTGGGGATTGTGTCAAAATGATGAGTCAGTCCCTGTGATGGTGAAACTGTGTGAAATAGATCATTGTACATATTATATAAATCTATATGTACTTAAACACTACATCCACCACAGTGAAAACACACACAACATTTTGGACTTGACCATTTGTCTTGTTTTGTGGCACATTTTGATTCTCGGGCTCTGCACCTGTCACAGGGAGCGCCTGAAGCTGCGGCCACATCAAGTCGTTGAGCACTTTCCTGTGCGGGACACATTTGGATTATTCTGCAAAGGAAATAGTCCGGCACGATAAAGAAGGAAACGCGACAATACAGCTCCGGCACTTTAGTATCTGTCGATAGGAATGAACGGAAGCCGCGAAGGCAGCACCAGGTTCACAGGTGCGGCCTTTACCAGTGAAGCTGATCAGACGGAGCTCCTGTCCCCGTGTGTGCGTCACTGCTGCTCCGCTCTGATTCCACTTTATCCACTTTTAAAGAGCACAAAAACGGCCCCGGACTGAGAGCTCACAGCAGGAAGCATCTCCACTCGCGTGAGTATCGTCCACAGCGCTTTTTCTCCTGTCACGATCATTTTTGTCCCGTTTTCAGTCAAAGTGTGAGTTTTGAGGCGACACCGTAGCTTAAAAGCTTTAGTCCTGGTTTACTCTCAGTCCCGTTTAGCTCGTCCCTCGCTGCAGTGTTTTCTTTATTTATCACTGTAGCTTTGACCTTGGGGCTTATTCCTGGTTTAGTTCTGGTTTAATTCGGTTTCAGACGTGTGTGTTTTTAGCAGGGAGCGGCCGCAAAGTGAAACTATCTGAAAATGCGCAGCAGCAAAATGGAGGAAACTGTCACGATCGAATAAAGGTAGGACCCAAAGGCAGACAGGAATCCAAGAGAGTTTACAAAGATTTATTACAAAGATGATGAATATAGCAGGGGAGCAGGCAGGTCAGGAGGGCAGTGGGTAGAGGAGGCAGGCAGGGGAGGTAGCGTGATATACAGGGATGAGTGGAGATGGCAAACAGGTGCACAGGCCAGGAGCAGGAGGAGGAGTCAGACACACCCAGCAGATCCGGAGAGGAAGGAGGTAAGTGAGGGGGAGGGTGAAGCAGGGAAGGATCGCACCAGGACTGGACCATGACAGAAACTCGTCAGATCTGCTGAGAGTTAAATTCAGCCTTTAGAACCGTTGGACTGTGTGAGCTTTATCCTGGACTGAAACGCCTCAGCTTTGGCTCCTCTTCTTCTTTTTCATTTGTTTTTCTCCGTTTTTCTGAAGTCCTCTCCAAACGTGTTCCCTCCAGTGTCACAGAATTCCACTGAGCCGTCCTCATGAGGAGGGATTTATTCTCCACAGGGACTAAAAAGTTAGATTCCTTTAAAGGAAGAGTGAAAAAGCAGATCTAATGACAGACGTGTCAGAGCAGATGGTCCTTTGAACCATATGATGCGTTCTGTAAAAGTGTGTGAGCTGTTCTAAAGTTCTGCTTCTCTTGGGACGTCACGATTCTTCTGTGAATGGCTCGTTCAGCTGCTGTTGGAGCTTTGTGTGGGGAAACGTGCTCACTCACTGTCCACTGTTTTCTGTGCTCTTCCTCAGGTCCATGATGAGTGACTCTGTGAAGGAGCCTCCAGGGGGCAGCACTGATCCAGGGTGAGTGCACTGTTCAAATGAAGGTTCAAGGTTCACTTTATTGTCAAAAGTCTATGAACATAGAAATTTGAAAAATGCGTTTAGCTAGTCTCCAATGTGCAGTTCAAAAAAACATATAAAGACATATAAAAACATCTAAAATAGACAGGAGTTACACATACACACTATACATACATAGTGCTTTCACTCCAACACACTCATTCAGAGACATACATACACATGTGCATGAAAAGAGTACCAGTCTGATACAGACCTGTACGATTAGCACACACACAGTGTGAGGTAAGGCAGAAGTCCAATCGCTCATAGCAACGGGAGTGCAATCAGTGGACAATAAGAGTTTGTGCAATAGTTTAAAACCAATATATAAGGTGCAAAAGACATGTTCTTGAATGTTCATGGAATGTTCAACTGTTCATGTTGTCCTCCTCAATGTGTTGAGGAGTCTGATGGCTTGTGGAAAGAAGCTGTTTCCCAGTCTGCTTGTGCGGCACCGCATGCTGCGATAGCGCTTTCCTGATGGTAGTAGGGAGAACAGTTTGTGTGCTGGGTGAGTGGGGTCTTTGATAATGTTCACCGCTCTCTTGGAACAGTGTGAGGTGTACAAGTCCTGAATGGCTGGTAGTGGTGCTTTAATTATCCTTTCTGCAGTCCTTACCACCCTCTGTAATGCCTTCTTGTCTGCAGCTAGACAGCTGCCGTGCCAGACAGAAACGCTGCTGGTCAGGATGCTCTCAATAGCACCCCTGTAGAAGGTGGTCAGTGCAGATGTGGGGAGGTCTGCTCTTCTCAGCCTCTGCAGGAAGTGGAGTCGTGTCTGTGCTTTCTTGACCAGGGAGGTGGTGTTTGTGGACCATGTGAGGTCATCTGTGATGTGCACGCCGAGGAACTTTGCACTTTTCACAGACTCCACAGCACTGCCGTTGATGATGAGTGGGGTATGTGTTGGTTGTTTTTTTCTGAAGTCCACAGTTATTTCTTTTGTTTTATTGACATTAAGTTGCAGGTTGTTTCTCTCACACCAGCTGATGAGTTGATGTACCTCCTCTCTGTACGCTGAGTCGTCGTTGTCTCTGATGAGGCCCACCACTGTTGTGTCATCAGTTTAGTTTAGTTTAGTTTAGTTTAGTCTTTATTTGAAGGGACAATGTACAGATACATTAAGTTTAAAAAAACAGAGATGTTCTGCACCAGATTATAGCTAGATAGCTAGTTTCCATCTGCAGTCCCTAATTTACAGGAGTAAATAATACATAATTTAAGATAAACAATAAGAGCAGTATTTCATCGCACCAGTCTGACACAAACACTCTCACAAACACAGCATCTCATTCATACCTTAGCATTAGATTCAAATGTTTAACACATTCGCATTCGCATGCTGTCCATTATACAACATTTCAGTCCTATTTCATTCAGCGGTAAAAGGTTAAGAATCTTACACATACTAAAGTTACAGTTTTACATCAACAATTATATATTTACAATAATATTTACATAGAATGTAATGAAACATCAGGAGCTGCTTTGTTCAGTGTTCACATGCCTGATTGTTCCACAGCCACTTTTTCACTTCTACTGTAAATGTTGAATAGTTTGTTAGATTTTTTAATTCAGTTGGAAGATTATTCCACTCTTTTATTGCGTTATAAGAAAATGCTGATTGTGCAAATGAGGTTTTTCGTTTTGGTATAAAACACTGGCCCCTGCTGGAGGTCCGTGTGGCTCTGGAAGTCACTGTTGATGTGAGTTGTACAAAGTGCTTAAGAGGTGCCGGTGCAGTGTTATTAAGAATTCTGTAGACCATTTTGACTGACGCTAATCTTTGTATATTCCCAAAGTTTAGTAGTTTATATTTGTGTAAGACACGGCAGTGGTGGTATTGTCGTGGCTTCTTGTCCAGAGTTTTTATGGCTTGTATAATGATTCTAGTGGCCTCAGGACAGTTTTGCCAGCCTGAGACCAACATGTTATACAGTAATAAAAACGTGACATAATCATTGCATTAAAAAACGTCTGAGATGCTGCTGTTGTTAATGAGTTTCTGATAGTCTTAAAGGTTTTTATATTGTATTTGAGACTGTGGCACATTTGCTTAATATGTTTTTTAAAGGTGAGAGTGGAATCTAAAGTGATGCCCAAGTAGCGATACTCTGTAACGTTCAGAATCAGAATCAGAATCAGAATTACTTTTATTCATCCCCGAGGGGAAATTTTCTTTGTTACAGATGCAACCGACCAAGAGCATGTACATCAAACAAGTTACAAAATAAGCTAAATACAATAAGATAAAAGATAAAATAGCTCTCTCTGGGAAATTATTTACATCATTGACATCTTTATGACTATATACATGTGTGAGCAGGGAATAGGATGAAAAGGATTGAGTAGTTTGTGAGTTAAAGTGCAGCGTTCAACAGTTTGATGGCGACAGGCAGGAAAGATTTCCTGTGTCTCTCAGTGGAGCAGTTAGATTTTTTAATTCAGTTGCAAGATTATTCCACTCTTTTATTCTCTTGTTCTGTATCACTTCTCCGTTTACAGTGACATTTGGAAAAGATGACATTTTGCTCTTATTAAAAAAATACATTGCCGCTGTTTTCTTTACATTCAGTGTGAGGGATGAATCGTGTAGCCATTTTGCTACTTTCTCCATGGCCACTATGAGTTTTTTTGCTACTTGTTCTGTATCTTTCCCCCATGTATAAACGACCGTATCATCTGCATACATTTGGATATTTACATCCTCGCACACAGATGGCAGGTCGTTTATATATAGGGAGAACAGAAGTGGACCGATATTGGAGCCTTGTGGCAGTCCAATCTGGGAAGAAGCAATACCAGATATTGAGTTATTGATTCTGACGCATTGTGAGCGGTCTGACAAATATGACTTGAGCCAGGCCAGGATGTTCACAGAAAAATTATATTTAGTTAATTTTAACAGAAGTTTCGGATGGCTAACCATGTCAAATGCCTTGCTAAGATCTAAAAAGATTGCTCCCACAACCCCTCCATTGTCGAGATTTGATTTTATTGTCTCAATAAGTAGGCAGCAGGCAGTTTCTGTTGAGTGTTTTTTTCGAAAACCAAACTGCATAGGATGAAGTAGGTCTTCAGCTTCCAGATGTTGAGTAATTTGCTCAACCACCACTTTTTCAAGGGTTTTTGAGATCACAGGGATAATACTGATTGGCCTGTAGTTATTGACATCTTGCTTATCTCCTGCTTTATGTATAGGGGTGACGATGGCTGTTTTCAAAGCTCTAGGAAAAGTGTTTTCAGCTGTTGATTTATTTATCAGTCTTGTTATTGGGGCAGATAACATTTCTTTGTATGTTTTTAAAAATACTGTATCTAATCCGTGTATATCCTTTGACCGCGAACCTGATAATGAGGAGATAATTTTGTTTACTTTTGATTCGTTTGTTTGTTCCAGAATCAACTCATTCTGATTGTTTGCCTGTTTGGTTGCCACAGCTTCATTATACATTTGTTTAGGAAATTTCTTACTTAGCAATTGCACAGACTGGATGAAATGATCATTAAGATAGTTTCCAATTTCAAGACTGTCAGATACTGAATTTCCATTTACATTTATGGTTATAGTTTCCTTTCTTGTTTGTCCACTTCCTGTGATTTTATTAATGCTTTTCCAAAGTTGTCTAATGTTCCCTTTTGCGGCTTTTATTATTTCTAGATAAAAATCAGCTTTAGCCTTTCTAAGTTGTGTTGTAACCTTATTTCTTAAGCTTTTAAAAATGTTTCTATCAGTGTTTAAACCTGTTTTGATGGCTCTTTTAAGGGCTGAGTCCCTTTTTTTCATCATGGACCAGATTGTCCCAGTTATCCATGGCACCTTTGCTTTTATGCTTTGCTTGCGTTGCTGCGAAATAGAATGTTTAGTAACAATTTGTTTGATTGTCATCATCATTTCATCACAGGCCTGATCGGTGTTTTCCCAGTTAACTATATTGTTCCATGGAATATTTTTTAGCTCATTTTCTAAAGATTGTTGATTTTTTTTAGGTATATATGGCAAAGAGTTTTGGCTTTGTGCAGTTAGTTTGTCCGTGTATCTAAGTTTTGACAATTTCCGTACAATCAGCGTCATATTATGGTCTGATAAGCCTGTTAGTAGGTTATAGGTTCTTGTGATACGTTCTGGTTTAGTTGTAAAAATTAAGTCAAGTAGGGTTTTGGAGGAGCTTGTTATCCTGGTGGGGCTAGTCATCATTTGTGTCATATGATAGCTATTTGTGATGTCCTTAAGTTTCTTTCTGCGTGTCTTATTCAGCCAGTCCAAATTAAAATCACCCATTATAATTAATTCTTTAGAACTGAATTGTTTGAGAACATCTGATAATGAACTGAAAAAGGTATCTTTAGCTGTTGGGGGGCGATATACTACAATTATGTGAAAGGACATTTCTGGGGATAATATAATTTTGATTCCTGTGCATTCGAGAGCATTTATAGGGAGGGTAAGTTCTTCACTCTTAATGTTTTCCCTTACATAAATCATCACACCCCCCCCCCCTCTTCCACTAGTTCTGTCCTTCCTATATATCTTAAACCCTGGGACATTATACACAGTAGAGGGTGTTGTTGGTGTTAGCCAAGTTTCTGATATGCAAAGATAGTCAAGATTAGAATCAGACAAAAGCAGCTGAATTTGCTCTGTTTTTTGTACAACACTTCTTATGTTAATATGCCCCCCAAAAATTCCCTTTGGTTTTGATTTTAGGTCCCAAAGAATGTTGGCATGATTTACAGTTTGAAACATTTTTGAAACTTGCTGTTTTGAAGTTGCATTTGCATTAAGTCCTTGGTGTTTAGTGGGAGTCTTGCTCACATTACCTGGTTTGAGCTGGTGTTCATTATTTCTACTCATCTTGACTCCTGTGCGGCTAGCGGTCCCTGGCCTCTGGACGACATTCTCGTGTCGCAGTCCAGGCAGATGATGAGTGAGATGAGTTTTGGCGAACACGTGTGGTCGCCGCCGCTGAGCCGCGCGCCCTCCATCGGCGAATTTCATGATCAGTGAAGCATCAGCAGCTTAAGAGCCGCTGTGACTCCTGTTTTTCAGGAACAGACCTGAAGTTCTGTCCTTAAAGAGTGACCGCTCCATGGATGTTCCTCTAAAGTTTAAAGAACCAGGAGCAGAGACTGAGTAAGACCACGACACCTTCTCCTCAGAGCTCAGAGCTTCAGTCCCTCTCACAGTCGGGGTCGGCCTGTCACACATTTCACAGCTCCAGATTTTCCTCCTGAGAAATACTGAGATAAACCTGTTTGAAATAAAGTGCATCATTAAAACCCTGAGCTCCAACATCAGAATGAAGCAATAATCAGCCACAGAAGTTCTTTCTTCTCCTGAGAGAAACAAACGTATCCAGGATCAGTTTGAGAGCTCAGGCCTCTGGACTGTGACAGACTCACTACGACATGTTATAGTCTCATGTTGGACTCATTTAAGGACATATTAGTCCACTCCACATTCTGTTTGTCCTGCAGTGTAACAGGACTCCCCTCTGCCTGTCAGAAAGTCTAACTGTGCTCATGTTTTACAGACGGCGCCACCACCTGGACTTAAAGAGCGACCGCTCCAAGACTCCACCTCCAGAGTTTAATGAACCAGGCCCAGAGTCAGAGTAAGAACCTAAAGAACCTAAGAGTCGTGGCTCCTCTGCACCTGCTGCTGTCGGGCTCCTCACTCTGACCTGAGGATGTTGGTCTGAAGGCGAAGTTTATTTGTACAGCACAATTCAGAAGAAGAATTTACAGAATAAGAAATACATTAAAATCACAATACAAACAAATCAAAACATAAATAATCATTATAAAATAAAAAAGAGAGAGAGGTTAAAAGAGAAGAGAAGGGGAATGAAAAGTAAAAACCTTTGAGTCAGACGCAGCTGAACAGAACTGTGTGAGTCTGGACATAAACAGAGTCAGAGTCTCTCACATGTTCAGACTGTTCCAGGACTAAACCAGGGCTAAACCAGGGCTAAACCAGGGCTAAACCAGGGCTAAACCAGGGCTAAACCAGGGCTAAACCAGGGCTAAACCAGGACTGAACCAGCGCTAAACCAGGACTAAACCAGGGCTAAACCAGGTCTAAACCAGGTCTAAACCAGGGCTACACCAGGGCTACACCAGGACTAAACCAGGACTAAACCAGGACTAAACCAGGGCTAAACCAGGGCTAAACCAGGACTGAACCAGGACTGAACCAGGACTAAACCAGGACTAAACCAGGGCTAAACCAGGGCTAAACCAGGGCTAAACCAGGACTAAACCAGGACTAAACCAGGGCTAAACCAGGGCTAAACCAGGACTAAACCAGGGCTAAACCAGGACTGAACCAGCGCTAAACCAGGACTAAACCAGGACTAAACCAGGACTAAACCAGGTCTAAACCAGGTCTAAACCAGGTCTAAACCAGGGCTAAACCAGGACTAAACCAGGTCTAAACCAGGTCTAAACCAGGTCTAAACCAGGGCTAAACCAGGACTAAACCAGGGCTAAACCAGGACTAAACCAGGTCTAAACCAGGTCTAAACCAGGTCTAAACCAGGTCTAAACCAGGGCTAAACCAGGACTAAACCAGGGCTAAACCAGGGCTAAACCAGGACTAAACCAGGACTAAACCAGGACTAAACCAGGGCTAAACCAGGGCTAAACCAGGACTAAACCAGGACTAAACCGGGACTGAACCGGGACTAAACCAGGACTAAACCAGGACTGAACCAGGGCTGAACCAGGGCTGAACCAGGACTCAACCAGGACTCAACCAGGACTAAACCAGGACTAAACCAGGACTAAACCAGGACTAAACCAGGACTAAACCAGGGCCTTCTGGATGTTCTGTTGTTCTGCATGTTCTGAGAGGCTGTTCTAGGATCTAACCTCCTGGAGACAAACGCAGGAGAAGTTTCTCCAGGTCGTCTTTAGACAGTCGACCAGAGGCTGCATTAGACTTTATCCCAAAATTCCATCATCCACTATTATTATCAGTCATTCTATTTTAAAATGGTAATGATAATATGGGCCGATATGATAATGAAAAGACATATTTAATAACTTGTGTTTTCATTGATTCATTGTCATTTTGAACCATTACTTCACCCTCCCACTGAACACGGTGTCAGTGTCCCGGGTATGATCGGGTTTTTGAGTGTCCCGGTTTGGTCCTGGTGCAGGTTTACGCAGAATCTCCAACACAACACACGCACAGAACATCCTCTGTCACAGAGAGAACACTCATATTCACTGAGTCGAGTCCTTTAGTCCCACAGAAGCTGAAGCAGCAGCACAAGGAAAGAGCTGCTTTTTTCAGCGTTTACAGTTTATGCAAATGAGTCCTGTGGTTTTAAGTTTAGTTTGTGTAAAACAAACAAATGTTTAAAGCTGCATTAAACACATTCTGATCTCACACTGATGCGTCTGTAGTGCTGATGGTTTAGATGGTGTAAAGTTGAGTTTATTCATGCAGATTAGGAATAGTAATAATAATGATGATTGTTTTAATATAAAAATGTTAATGATTAATTGAAAATCAATCGTTAATTCTTCCGATGATCGATTAAGAAAATGTAATCGAACGCCCATCCCCAGTGTGAAGGACTTAAATTTATGGTTTGTCTCCCTCAGTGTCAAAATGACAGACGCCTTCAGGTTTTCCCGTCAACATTTAAAAAATTGTCAGTGACAGAGAATATTGGGTTAATGTGACGTCTGCAGTAGACCTGAGATTTCTGGTGTTTTTTAGATGGTAAAAGGTGCATATGTTCTTGATTTGATGTGACTGTTAAAGTTCAAGTCTGAGTCCATTATTACCCTGAGATTTCTCACCTGATTTGCAGGTTTTAGAGACACTGGAGGTGACGCTGACTCTGTCTCTGTGTTTCTGTGGCCAAAGACTCTGACCTGTGTCTTCTTGTCTGAGTTTATCTGGAGAAAGTAGTTTTCCTCCACACTCTGATCTGCTGCAGAGGCAGAGTGAGTCCACTGGTCCAGAGTCCTGCTGCAGGTCTGAACCTGCTCTTCATGATCCTCGAGTTTGGACTTCAACATCTTGTCTCTAAATCAGGATCTGAACATTAAGAACAGACCAATCAGACGCCTTCTTTCCCCGAGGTCCCTCCCACTAGCGTTAGCAACAGGTTTGATTGACAGCTTCACAGAGGCTTTACCTTTAATACCGCTGCTCCTGATTGGCTCTTTGGTTGCTATGATACTCGGGCTCAGATTTCCACATATGGTCCCTGGTTCCAGATTAGCTGATAGAACTGCTAGCCTCAGTGAGCTTCATTTGGAGCCAAACAGTGTGGGGACGTCACACTCCCTCAGTCCACTTCTTTGTACAGTCTGTGAGTTCAGGGGTCATTGTTCTGTTTGTCCCACAGAGAGGAGAGCGCAGAGGGCCCCAGAGGAGACTGTGAGCTGGACTCTGTTTTCCAGGTCTGTACCAGAACGTCCCCACAGACGGAGCTCACAGAGGTGTTTGTGTGGAAGTTCATGTCTCCATGAAGCCTGTAAACTCCACATGTGTGTTTCAGCGTCTGGAGGAGCAGGTCGTGGCTTTTGTCCAGCAGGAACTGCAGAGGCTCCACAGGCTCCTGGCCTCAGATTACCCAGAATGCTCTGAGAGTGAGGGGGAGGAGCCGAGCAGAGAGGCGGTCCTGAACATCGCCCTGGACTTCCTGAAGAGGATGGACCAGGAGCATCTGGCCCAGCGTCTGCAGACCAGTAAGAAGTGTGAGATGGTGTGAGGGTCCAGAGCTCTGAGGGTCGGTGTGTGGCAGCTCCTCACACTGGAGCTGCTTTAAAGTGGAGCTCACCTCAATCAAACATTTCTGTCGTGTTTGTGTCCATCGTCCCTCAGAGCGTGAAGTTCTGTCCTGAAAGCAGCGTGTGGCCAGACACCCAGCGGTGATCCCTTTAGAGATCAGGTTTAGTCACGGCGCAGCAGCCGACAGTGGACAAGAGGCAGCAGGACTCTGTACCTGTGTCTGACAGTCAGGGGAAGAGAGGGGCTGAGCGCCCCCTGGAGCCACAACTGCAGCTGTGCAGCCTTCTTCTGTTGTAATGAAGAGGATGCTCAGCTGAAGCACAAAGCTCCTGTTGGAAACATATTTCTGAAGTCAGTGAGACGTGCACGGCTGCAGTAAAGAAATGCTTTGTGATTGGCTGAGGAGGATTTGCAAAGTGTTTGGGTTTAACTTATCCCGACTTAACAGAAACTAAACCCAGAGTGTCCGAGTTACACTTCTTATGCAGATTTCTCTTTTTCCAGGTCAGTATTCGAAGGTTCAGAGAGAAGTGAAGAGAGGCCTGGTCCAGAAGTTCAGCCGTGTGTGTGAGGGCATCGCCAAAGAAGGAAACTCATGTGAACTGAAGCAGATCTACACAGAGCTGTACATCACAGAGGGAGAGTCCACAGAGCAACATGAGGCCAGACACATCGAGACCACAGCCACAAAAGCAGCCACTGCAGAGACCATCAAGTGTGAAGAGCTGTTTAAAGTCCCCACACACAGACCAATCAGAGGAGAGCTGACCACACAGGAGCCAATGACCACAGAGACACAGCCACCAATCAGAACGGTGCTGACGAAGGGCGTGGCCGGCGTGGGGAAAACAGTGCTGTCTCAGAAGGTCAGTCTGGACTGGGCTGAAGGCCGGGCCCACCAGGAGCTCCAGCTGCTGTTCCCATTCACTTTCAGAGAGCTCAATGTGCTCAGAGACTCACGGTTCAGCCTGGTGCAGCTGCTGCACCACTTCTTCAGTCCATCCAAAGGTCTGTGCAGCCTCCAACAGCTCCAGGTGCTCTTCATCTTTGACGGTCTGGACGAGTGCAGACTTCCTCTGGACTTCAGCCGAACCCGGGTCCTGAGCGACCCCACAGAGTCGGCCTCAGTGCACGTGCTGCTGGTGAACCTCATCAGGGGGAGGCTGCTTCCCTCCGCTCGCCTCTGGATAACCACACGACCCGCCGCGGCCAATCAGATCCCTGCTGAGTGTGTCTCCATGGTGACAGAGGTGCGAGGGTTCGCCGACCCGCAGAAGGAGCAGTACTTCAGGAAGAGGTTCAGAGACCAGGCCACAGCCGTCATCTCCCACATCAGGAGCATCCGCAGCCTCCACATCATGTGCAGCATCCCGGTCTTCTGCTGGATCCTCTCCACAGTTCTACAGAAGCTTCTGGAACAAACGGAGAGACCAGAGCTGCCCCGGACTCTCACACAGATGTACGTCCACTTCCTGGTGGTGCAGGCCAAAGTCCAGAACATCAAGTATCACCAGGGATCAGGGGAGGACCTTCACTGGACTCCAGAGACCAGGGAGATGGTGAAGTCTCTGGGAAAAGTGGCCTTTGAGCAGCTGCAGAAAGGAAACCTGATCTTCTACGAGAGTGACCTGAGCGAGTGTGGGCTGGACGCTGCAGCGGCCTCACTTTACTCCGGAGTGTTCACACAGGTCTTTAGAGAGGAGCCAGGCCTGTACCAGGACAAGGTCTACTGCTTCATCCATCTGAGTGTGCAGGAGTTTCTGGCTGCTCTTCACGTCCATCAGACCTTCTTCAGCTCTGGAGAGAACCTGCTGGAGACACCTCAATCCTCTGAGGGTCCAGAATCAGTACAGACACGCACATTATCATCCCTATTTAAACTTTTTAAACCTGGTCAAACAAGACAAACAAGTGCTAACCCTGAGTCCTTTTACCTCTCTGCTGTGGACCAGGCCTTACAGAGTCCAAACGGACACCTGGACCTGTTCCTGCGCTTCCTCCTGGGGCTGTCTCTGCCGACCAATCAGAGGCTGCTGCAGGGTCTGCTGACTCACACAGGAAGTGAACGGACCAATCAGGAGACAGTAAAGTACATCAAACAGAAGCTGAATGAAGAGGGTGTGTCTGCAGAGAGAAGTCTGAACCTGTTCCACTGTCTGAACGAGCTGAACGACCACAGTCTGGTGCAGGAGATACAGAAGAACATGAGAGAAGGACGTCTGGAGGCAGAGGAACTGTCTCCTGCTCAGTGGTCGGCTCTGTCCTTCCTCTTACTGTCCTCAGACTCACACCTGGAGGAGTTTGACCTGAGGAAATACAGTCCCTCAGACAAGGCTCTGCTGAATCTGCTGCCGGTCGTCAAGGCCTCCACCAAAGCCATGTGAGTCCAGACTCATGGTGGCTGCACTCAGCTCACAGCGAGAAGGCTGTTAGGACAGGGCCTTATCATATCACTCCTGATGTGTCCAGATGGATTTGGGGATTTCTTTGGGGATGGTGTGAAATGTGTAAAATGGTGATCTAACTGCAGCTGATTTTCCTCTGAGTTGTGAGGGGAGTCTGACAGATCGTGGCTAATGCTACGGCCAAAGCCGACAGCGACACTGAGTGTAGAGGCTCTGCAGAGGCTCAGACTTAAGAACAGGCAGATGAAAACTATTTGTCCTGGTGGGGAAATGACTTTACAGTGAAGTCACGTGTCTGGCTTCACTTTCACACTTTCACACATGACACATAAAAACATGAAACACGTAAAGTGTGGAGTGAAGTCGAGAGTAAGACGAGCTCCAGGTCTGGAGATGGTCCACTGCTCCTCACAGGTTTCCCCATTGTCCATAAAATGCACTGGTCTTATGGTGTTTGTCTGAGCCGCCCTCTGCTCTGTGCTCTAATGTCCCTCTCTGTCCTCAGTCTGTCCTGCTGTAACCTGACGGAGCTCAGCTGTGCTCCTCTGGCCTCAGTCCTCAGCTCCTCCAGTCTCACACACTTGGATCTCAGTCACAACGACCTCCAGGACTCAGGAGTGGAGCTGCTGTGTGCTGGACTGAAGAGCGCCCCCTGCAGACTGGAGACGCTCAGGTCAGACGCTCCCATGATGCACTCTGCCCCTCGGCCCTCACACTGCATCACTGTGAGGTCCCCTTTGCAGGTCCCTTCATCCCCGCGTACAGCTCTGCTTTCAGACGCACTTCACTCGCTCACACTTCTGCTTCAGTTTAATGGCAGACGCCACTCTTAGCGCTGTTACAGCGCCACCTTCTGGGCTGTTTCAGCATTTGTCCTGTGTAAATATTTGGACCGTGTTCACATAAAATCTAAAGTGCCCTGAATCTTCCCTTTAACACCAGAGTCTTTAAACGGCTCCTTCTCTCAGCATAAGGTCCAAACCTTCAGCAGTGACTCAAAGGAATGAGGCCGTTTCCCGTGAGAGCAGAGCCACTGCCGCCAACGCCAACACCACACACTTAAGCCCTTGTTTTCATGGCAGGTCTCACTGAGACGTGTGCTGTGTGTTTAAGGCGTGCAGATTAGGGACAAAACGATTTCCCATATGATATCGAATCCTTCGATACTGTCAGGATTGGATACACGTGTTGGCTCGATACGCACGTGTCCCTCCATGTGCGCGGTGTCATTTATTTTGGTGGGAAAGGGAAATAGTTCAGGCGGCGTCCTCCTCAGATGCAGCAAGAAAACAGCTCCAAAGAGGCTTCGAGCTGAAATATCCTGACAGAGGAGGGTTTGATCTTTCACACACTTTTATTTTACGCCGACCCGGAAAAGACAAAGATATGAACTTTAAATCCTCTAGAATCACTTTTGGCTTCACAGGGGCTTTAATCAAAGGCGCTCGTACACGCACACACGACGCCTCCAGATACACAGTCTCACACTCTTTCACTCAGAAAACGTGTGCAGGAAAAGTGCGATAGTGCAGCTCCACTGCAGTCTGTGTTCAGAGTCGACTGGGATATTCTAAAATATACAACAGGCTGAGAAAGTTCTGTTCTTATTTCCACTGAATCCAAACTCTGAGCTGTAAATCTGAACTGAACTAAAACACGTCACATATAAACTCAACTTTACAGCAGTTCTACTGTCAGGCGTCGTGTGTAATGATCCTGATTCTTAATCTCACAGTGGGATTATATTAAACTGAGGATCAGAAAAATCCAGGAGAAATGGAATCGATATCGTGCCCCGTGTATGGAGACTCATATCGAATGGAGGGAAACCTGTATCGCTGCGTCCGAGTGCAGATCCAGATCAGCCTCGTCTCACGTCTCACCAGTGTCAAACTCTCCTGTTTATTTGGCTTCAAATGTGTTTTCCAAACTTAAATAAATGCACATTTCATCTCAGGAGCGTTTTCTTTGATAAATACTTAAAAAACGATCTAAAAGTCTAAATTAGGACGTTTTTAAATAAATATGAATAAACACCTCATGTGTTCACATGAGTGTAATGCTGCCCCCTTGTGTTCACATGAGTGTAATGCTGCCCCCTTGTGTTCACATGAGTGTAATGCTGCCCCCTTGTGTTCACATGAGTGTAATGCTGCCCCTTGTGTTCACATGAGTGTAATGCTGCCCCCTTGTGTTCACATGAGTGTAATGCTGCCCCCTTGTGTTCACATGAGTGTAATGCTGCCCCCTTGTGTTCACATGAGTGTAATGCTGCCCCCTTGTGTTCACATGAGTGTAATGCTGCCCCCTTGTGTTCACATGAGTGTAATCTGTGTCTTTAGGCTGTCTGGGTGTCTGGTCTCAGAAAGGGGCGGAGCTGCTCTGGCCTCAGCTCTGAGCTCCGCCTCCTCCCACCTGAGACACTTCGACCTGAGCTACAACCATCCAGGAGCCTCAGCAGAGCTCCTGACCGCTCTGCAGGACCAGCGCCCCCTGCTGACCGTCAGGTGAGACTCTGGTCTCTGGTCTGGTCTCTGGTCTCTGGTCTGGCCTCTGGTCTGGTGTCTAGTCTCTGGTCTCTGGTCTCTGGTCTCTGGTCTCGTCTCTGGTGTCTGGTCTCTGGTCTGGTCTCTGGTGTCTGGTCTCTGGTGTCTGGTCTCTGGTCTCTGGTCTCTGGTCTCTTGTCTCTGGTCTCTGGTCTGGTCTCTGGTCTCTGGTCTGGTCTCTGGTCTGGTCTCTGGACTGGTCTCTGGTCTGGTCTCTGGCCTGGTCTCTGGCCTGGTCTCTGGTCTGGTCTCTGCTCTGGTCGCTGGTCTCTGGTCTCTGGTCTGTGGTCTGTGGTCTGGTCTGGTCTGGTCTCTGGTCTCTGGTCTGGTCTCTGGTCTGGTCTGGTCTCTGGTCTGGTCTCTGCTCTCTGGTCTGGTCTGGTCTCTGGTCTGGTCTCTGGTCTGGTCTGGTCTCTGGTCTGGTCTGGTCTCTGCTCTCTGGTCTGGTCTGGTCTGGTCTCTGGTCTCTGCTCTGGTCTCTGGTCTGGTCTCTGCTCTGGTCTCTGGTCTCTGGTCTGGTCTGGTCTGGTCTGGTCTGGTCTCTGGTCTGGTCTCTGGTCTGGTCTCTGGTCTGGTCTCTGGTCTCTGGTCTGGTCTCTGGTCTGGTCTCTGGTCTGGTCTCTGGTCTGGTCTCTGGTCTCTGGTCTCTGGTCTCTGGTCTGGTCTCTGGTCTGGTCTCTGGTCTGGTCTAAACTGGACTTGTGTGTTCCAGGTTGGATCCTTCTGGAAAGCGCTGGATGGTTCCAGGTCTCAGAAAATGTGAGTATTATTTGAATGGGTCGAGCTTCACTTGTGGGACTGACACGTGTCTGGGCAGATCTGGATTTATTTATTCCAAAGAACTTGTGAACACATTTAGGGACGAGACGAGCTGCAGCTCCACAAAAATCACACATTTTCAAAGTGCACGAGAACTTTTGAAGAGGATTTGAAGCGTTGAAAACACTGATGAGGGTTTGAACTGAACTAAACAAAGAGGATTTTGGAGCCCGACATGAGCCAAGACGAGCGTCTTACAACAGAAATGATCCAATGATCTGTTCTCATTTATTTACACAGACGCCATTTCAAACGACAGGAAAATGGATCCAACTCATCAGGACGTTAGAATAAAAACACTCAAGTGTTTCCTGTTCTTCCTCTTGATAGAAACATTAGAAAACATGAGAATAATGTGAAGTTTACCTCAGTCGCTCTTTCAGGACAAACTCTTTACAACTTTAGTCCTGATTGTTGTGTTTGTTTCAGATTATTGTGAGCTCACCCTGGATCCAAACACGGCACACGGATACTGCACAGTGTCTGAGGACAAACGGACTGTGGGATTCACTCGGCCGCCACCTCCTCCTCCTCCTCCTCATGAGGACAGATTCACACACTGGCTTCAGGTCCTGGGCTCCTCCGGCCTCAGGGGGCGCTGTTACTGGGAGGTGAAGTGCTGTGGGAATGTTGATGTAGCCGTGAGTTACAGAGGAATCAGAAGAAGAGGAGACGGTTTGGAGTGTGGGTTTGGACACAATGATCAGTCCTGGATGATGAGGATCCAGGATGGAGAATTCTCTTTTTTACACAATGAGACAAAAAGGCCTCATGAGAGAGAAATGTGGTATAAACTCTCCTTCTTCTCCATCACTGTGGGTGTGTTCCTGGACTCTGAGGCTGGAGTTCTGTCCTTTTTTAAGGTCTCTGGAGAAAGTCTGTTCCACCTCCACACCTTCAGCACCTCCTTCACTGACCCTCTGTTCTTGGGCTTTGGACTGAGGAGGGGGTCCAGTTCTGTGTCTCTGTTGTAGGTGAGGAGGTCCTAGCGCCCCCTGCAGGACGCCCTTCTCTGTGATCTCATGTGCTCCTCAGTGTCTCGTCTGTTCGTCTCTTACACCAAACACGGCACATTTAGGAAAAGCTTTAGTCCTGGTTTAGTCCTGGTTTAGACCTGGTTCAGTCCTGGTTTAGTCCTGGTTCAGTCCTGGTTCAGTCCTGGTTCAGTCCTGGTTCAGTCCTGGTTCAGTCCTGGTTTAGTCCTGGTTCAGTCCTGGTTCAGTCCTTTTCCTCCTCCTCCTGTGCAGTGGGAAATCAGCAGAGGGAAGTGTGAGGTGCTTCTAAAGTTGTTTTCTAACGTTTCTAAAGTTCATTAAACTTCCCTTAGTGTTAATTTGGCCCCTCACTCCTCCACGTCAAACTCCCGCCACAGAAAAACCCGTTTGAACCGGTTTTGTCCATAATTTCATCTTAAATGAACTAAGATAAAGTGTAAAAATAAAACTCCTCTGTGTGTTGTTTCGCTCAATCAGGAAAACTCTGCAAAGTCTTTTCCGTTCACTCTGAAAATGTGAAAATAACTCTTGATTTCGGGGTTAAACGGGAACTTTGGTCCAGTGTCACTTGGTCCATATTTCCACAAATGTTAAAGTGACTCTAAAACAGATGGACTCGTATGAACCCTGAGGAAATGTTCACACTGATTCTGTCAGAGTCGATTCTCCACTTTCTGCTGTTGTTCTGATGCAGCTGCAGATCGTTCAGGAAAAGGTTCATTTCTGTCCTGGAAATGGGACTTTTTAGTATCGATACCGATGCCAAAAATGAGGATCTAGTTTCGATATCTGTTTCAGCGTCGATTAGAATCTGATTTTTTCCACAGAGGGAAGTGAGCAGCTGCTTCTAAAGTTGTTTTCTAACGTTTCCAGACACTGATGAGTGAAGCAGAGCGTTTGGTTTGTCAGACTCGTGGCTGGTGTCAGACGGGTTAAAGTGGAGTTCAGCTTCTTCAGGGACAGACCACGATTTTATTTAAATTTGACACTTTTATGGGTTTTTTCTGTGACTCGTCGCATCTTTAAATCGTCCTGATGCTTCTGCGGTTTCGGAAACGCCGTCGTCGCCAAAAACAACGTGTGACACAGGTTTCCTAAGGTTCAGGATGAGTCTCTCCCCTAAACCAGGACTAAACCAGGACTAAACCAGGACTAAACCAGGACTAAACCAGGACTAAACCAGGACTAAACCAGGTCTAAACCAGGTCTAAACCAGGACTAAACCAGGACTAAACCAGGACTAAACCAGGACTAAACCAGGACTAAACCAGGACTAAACCAGGACTAAACCAGGTCTAAACCAGGACTAAACCACTTCCTCTCGCTGAAAGTCTGTTACGCGCCTACGAGTTAGTACCCGAGGCGCACAGGCAAAAGTTTAGACATCACAGAAAAGCCCCAGACCGTACATATGTTGAGTTTGCTCAGGAAAAAGGAAATCTGTTTGACAAATGGTGTTCGTCTGCAAAAGCCCAAACCTTTGCTACCTTACGGGAGCTAATGGTGTTGGAGGATTTTAAGAGAAATCTCTCTGATCATGTTGTGGTTTATTTGAATGAACAAAAAGTGAAAACTCTGCCAGATGCTGCTGTTTTAGCTGACGAGTTTGTGCTAACCCATAAGTCCACTTTTATGGTAAATCATGATGAAAACCCTCATGTACACACTCCAACACCCATTAGATCTAATTCACCTGTTAACTCTGCCAAAACTAGAAAAGATGAGCGAGAATGTTTTTACTGCCACAAGCTTGGACATCTCATCGCCAACTGCCCCATTCTCAAACGAAAAGCAGACTCGTCCGCACCCCAAACAAAAGGCATTGGGTTAATTAAATCTGTAAAGTGTAGTTTAGACCCAAACGCCAGGGAAAACGCTGACTCATGTTTTGAGCCGTTCATTTTTCAGGGACTAGTTTCTTTACCTGGCGAAGCACCTGATCAGCGCCCTATCCGCATCCTGAGAGATACTGGGAGCTCACAGTCTGTTATTTTAGCCAGTGCTCTCCCGTTTTCCTCTGAGTCGTCCTGTGGTTACGAATTCATGTTACGGGGAATAGAAATGGGACATAGTGCTAAACCTATTCATTTTGTTCGCGTAGAGTCTAAACTCGTTACTGGCATTTTCCCCGTAGCGGTCTGCCCCGCATTGCCCATAGGTGGGGTAGAAATGTTGATGGGTAATGACATTGCAGGGGGTGAAGTAATTCCTTCCCCCAAAGTAGGTGAGTATGGGACCAATACAGGGTCATAAAAACGCACAGTTGTAATAAGGTTTTGCATCTGTGTAAGAGAAATTGTGTATGTGCAATTACATTTTGTACCTGTAGAAATATTTTGTACATGTGTGGGTGAAAAATGTGTACCTGTAGAAATATTGCGAGCATGTGCAAATAAATGTACCTGTAGAAACATTTTGTACGTGTGGAGGGGATTTTGTAACTGTAGAAACATTTGGTGCGTGTGAGAAAAACAAAAGCGTATGTGTACAAATATTTTGTACACATGTCCCTGCTCACGACTCAAAAGTTCACGCTTGCGAAACTGATCTACAGATGTACGGATTTTTGACCCGAATTTTACTGCCACCTTGGGAGAGCCAATCAAAACATTGCTTACTGCAAACCAATCAGTGCTTCCCGAGGACTTGGGAACCCACCCACATCCTTTAACTCGGCCTTGGTAAAGTTATGTTCCTGTTTGGTGCAGGAGAGATCGTGGGAGAGGTGTGAGCCGTGTCCCAATTCAGAAGGCTGCAGCTTCCTGAAGCCGCATAGGCTGCAGCCTCCTGAAGCCGCATAGGCCGCAGCCTCCCGAAGCCGCATAGGCCGCAGCCTCCCGAAGCCGCATAGGCCGCAGCCTCCCGAAGCCGCATAGGCCGCAGCCTCCCGAAGCCGCATAGGCCGCAGCCTCCCGAAGCCGCATAGGCCGCAGCCTCCCGAAGCCGCATAGGCCGCAGCCTCCCGAAGCCGCATAGGCCGCAGCCTCCCGAAGCCGCATAGGCCGCAGCCTCCCGAAGCCGCATAGGCTGCAGCCTCCTGAAGTCGCATAGGCTGTAGCCTTCGAACACACCTCTGTGGACCGCAGGCCGTGTCAAAATGGGACAGGTCCAGCCCACAGAGCCGCGCCCGTCGCCCAGCAACCGAGACACGCTGCTAATGCTAATGCTAATGCTAACAACACGCACCTACAGATTAATCACACAGATCAGTAACAAAGATTAATCAAAGTGTCACATTTTGAGAACAAGTTATTCTAATAATTCTAATCCACATTTTATGGCTAAAATATTGCTGTTTCTCCAATACATCTAAAATAGGCTAAATTACCTTAAAGTTTCAAAAACAGTGATGAGATATGCATGAAGTATTTTTAAATTGATAAGGGATTACATGTATACAGGGAATGCATTTAAGTCATTTTATAAAGACTCTCCTTTGAGAAAAAGTGGTTTATTAAACAAATAATATAATAATATACTAATAATAATATAATAATAATAAACTTCTGGAAATACTTTGTCATAATATGAAGAGTCAAACATTAAACCATCACACACACACACACACACACACACACACACAATGCATTCATAGGTTAATAATAAATAAATAAACATGTCAGTGTACTCCCATTGTGTGACTTTTTTTTTTTTTTTTTTTTTACAGAAACAGGTGCCAATCCAAAATGAACAAATTATCTTTGCCAAATATGATCAGATTGAATACTGCTGCACTGCAGTACAATAGTACATTCTTATAGTACAGGTAATTATAGTTACTATTAAAAGACACATCAAATAATTGGGACATCTCACCATGAATCAAATGTCACAGTGAAAAACATTCAGATAAACTTATTCTGAACCTAAACTGCATGGAGACATCACTATTAGGACACATTCAGGACAGCAGCAGACAGCGGTGCAGGAAGCCAGATGCACCCAGAGGCCCCACAGGTCTTCTGCAGGTTGTGACTCTGCAGGTTGTGACTCTGCAGGTCGTGACTCTGCAGGTCGTGACTCTGCAGGTCGTGACTCTGCAGGTCGTGACTCTGCAGGTCGTGACTCTGCAGGTTGTGACTCTGCAGGTCGTGACTCTGCAGGTTGTGACTCTGCAGAAGTCCTCAGTGACTCTGGACATGGACAGTGGAGACATCTTGTATCTTCTGAAGGAGGAAGAGCAGAATGAACCTTACATCTGATCTGACTGGCCTAAAAGACACAGGTGTCAATATAATGTATTCCCAGAATGAAATGCATGTGAGGGAGGCTTATATTACGTGATTTACAAGTAAATATTATTATACTGCATGAAATAATGCGTGTTTTTACCTTACCTCCGAGCTGCCCCTGTCCGTGAAAACGTGGAGTTTCTTCCTCTTTAATCACTCCATGGTCTTTTCCCCTAACAGTAAAAAAAAAATTAGTGTTTGATGGAAATCTGTCCAAATATGAAAGTCTGAGTGGACTTGCTTAGCTGTAAATTACTAGCCAAACTTTTAGCTCAAAGCTCCAAAGTTCACGCAGTTAAAAACAAACTTTTTTGACAGTTTTGTGGGAGTTATGGCCGTATTTTAAGTTTACTGTTGTGTTAGTGATGATAGTTAAAAGTGTGTACTCACATGCCTGCTTTCCGCTCCGTGTTTTTGCTGTTTTAGAACATTACAGCCGCTGCGCGGTGCATGCTGGGATATTGGAGGCCGTGAAGGATACTCGGATGTAGCCTTCGTTCACAGCCCGATCTCCATGGAAACGAGGCCGGTTTTAAGGCTGCATTTGAAGGCTGCACAAAATAAAATGAAATGGGACAGGCCTTGGTTTACCAGAAGTGACGTATGCGGCCTTAAAACCAGCCTCCAGAGGCTGCAGCCTTCTGAACTGGGACACAGCTATTGGCACATGACCGCAAAAAAGATGTTCATTTACTTCCTTGTCTGCAGCCCAACATGTGATGTCACAGCCCAAGACTGTTGGGCTGTGACATCAGAAACGCTGTTCTGACCAATCGGAGCGCGAGCTGCTAGAGCGGAGCTAGTGCGGCTCAGAGCAGGGCTAGGCTAACTCTGACAAAGCTGATTTTTAGGCACTTTGACGATTACATTTTTTTTGAAAGTTCATATTGTAAAAATACAGAATCCTACAAAATCCGACCTTTATGAAGCTGTTGAAGCCCTGGGAGTTTGATTTCCCAAAAAATACATTGTGCTTCTATGGGAGATGTTTTCTTGGGCTGCAGCTGTAATATCTCGCTCGGCCACACGTCTGCGGTCACGGATAGAGGGGGCGGGGCTTATCCAGCTCTTAGGAATAATCGCACAATCTGACCACACCCCAGTGTTATTATACATATATTAAAGATGCACTGTGTAACTTTTCTGCTGGCCTGTCGGTCAGTTGCTTGCCTCCGTGCAGAACGCTGGAATGTTCCGCAGTACGGCTTTAAACGCCGATATGTCAAAGGACACGCGCAGGTGACTCCCCCCAGGGCCTTTTTACGGGTCGTCTGAACACGTGAAATGAAATAAATCCAGATAAGACACACAAGCAAAGCAGCAACATCGCCACGGAGACGAGCAGAGAGCGGACCACCCACCAGAAAGTTACATGGTGCAGCTTTAACCCCGCCCCCGACACAGCTCACCGCCTGAGGGTGATTTGTGCCAGTGCTGCCAGGACCAATCAGACGCTGCTGTTTGATCATGTGACCCAGACGTGACCATTTCAACAACTTTTTTTTTTTTTTTTCCACCGTTTTAAAATATTTGACTTTTTGCTGTTTTAATTTTTGTTTTGTTTTGTTTTACTATGATTTTATCGCTTGAAATCAAAGGCACAAAATAACGTTCAGACTTTTCCGGAGAGGCCGTAGCTGTAGCGACCGGTGATACACGAGATTTCGACGCTAAGAAATTCACTCGCTGCTCGATACAGATCACGATACCACAGTTTTACCTGCGTGAAGTCGCCCCATCGAACGCAAACCTGCACAATCAGTCATTTGTGCTGCAAAAAGGTTCTGGTTCTTCAGATATTTGCAGTTTTATTTTGGTCGATGACGTCGTCCAGAACCTCAGAATGTGAAACAGCCTCAAAACAGGAAGAAAATGATAGAAAACGTTTGTATTTGGTTTGTGCTGTTTTGTGCTGTGACAGTTTCATTTGTGTGAGTTTATTTCTAAAATTATTCATTATTATTTCTGCGGTAATTACAGGACGTCATTTCTGCTCAGCTGACGAAAGCGACTTTAGCAAAACTCCACAAAACTAGTGAAGAGAAACGACCTGAGGCTGTGGAAAAGTCTCTTTCAGTCTTTAGTAATTTGCTTTTGATTCATATTTTATAGAATAACACAGACTTTTCCACAGCCTCAGGTCGTTTCTCTTCACTCGTTTTGTGGAGTTTGTCTCCGTCAGACTCTAGTCCGATTCTAGAGGAGGTGGAATTCTGTCAGGAGCCGAACAACGGCACAGATCAGTGTTTCCTCAACGGAGATCTGACTGTGAGTGAGTCTGTGAAGGAAACAAACTAGTGTAGTGATGGGGGCAAGTTCTGAACTAGTGCAGTGATGGGGGCAAGTTCTGAACTAGTGCAGTGATGGGGGCAAGTTCTGAACTAGTGCAGTGATGGGGGCAAGTTCTGAACTAGTGTAGTGATGGGGCAAGTTCTGAACTAGTGCAGTGATGGGGGCAAGTTCTGAACTAGTGCAGTGATGGGGGCAAGTTCTGAACTAGTGCAGTGATGGGGGCAAGTTCTGAACTAGTGTAGTGATGGGGGCAAGTTCTGAACTAGTGCAGTGATGGGGGCAAGTTCTGAACTAGTGCAGTGATGGGGGCAAGTTCTGAAGTAGTGCAGTGATGGGGGCAAGTTCTGAACTAGTGTAGTGATGGGGGCAAGTTCTGAACTAGTGTAGTGATGGGGGCAAGTTCTGAACTAGTGCAGTGATGGGGGCAAGTTCTGAACTAGTGTAGTGATGGGGGCAAGTTCTGAAGTAGTGCAGTGATGGGGGCAAGTTCTGAAGTAGTGCAGTGATGGGGGCAAGTTCTGAAGTAGTGCAGTGATGGGGGCAAGTTCTGAACTAGTGCAGTGATGGGGGCAAGTTCTGAAGTAGTGCAGTGATGGGGGCAAGTTCTGAAGTAGTGTAGTGATGGGGCAAGTTCTGAACTAGTGTAGTGATGGGGGCAAGTTCTGAACTAGTGTAGTGATGGGGGCAAGTTCTGAACTAGTGTAGTGATGGGGGCAAGTTCTGAAGTAGTGCAGCGATGGGGGCAAGTTCTGAAGTAGTGCAGTGATGGGGGCAAGTTCTGAAGTAGTGCAGTGATGGGGGCAAGTTCTGAACTAGTGTAGTGATGGGGCAAGTTCTGAACTAGTGCAGTGATGGGGGCAAGTTCTGAAGTAGTGCAGCGATGGGGGCAAGTTCTGAAGTAGTGCAGTGATGGGGGCAAGTTCTGAACTAGTGTAGTGATGGGGCAAGTTCTGAACTAGTGTAGTGATGGGGGCAAGTTCTGAACTAGTGTAGTGATGGGGCAAGTTCTGAACTAGTGCAGTGATGGGGGCAAGTTCTGAACTAGTGCAGTGATGGGGGCAAGTTCTGAAGTAGTGCAGTGATGGGGGCAAGTTCTGAAGTAGTGCAGTGATGGGGGCAAGTTCTGAACTAGTGCAGTGATGGGGCAAGTTCTGAACTAGTGTAGTGATGGGGGCAAGTTCTGAACTAGTGCAGTGATGGGGGCAAGTTCTGAAGTAGTGCAGTGATGGGGGCAAGTTCTGAAGTAGTGCAGTGATGGGGGCAAGTTCTGAACTAGTGCAGTGATGGGGCAAGTTCTGAACTAGTGCAGTGATGGGGGCAAGTTCTGAACTAGTGCAGTGATGGGGCAAGTTCTTCACTTCCACGTAAAACGCCAATTTGCTTCACGCTGAAGAAGCTTTCAACAAGTTTCCGTTTCTCTTCTTCAGCGTCAGTAGTCGATTCTCACTCGTTGCCTCTGGCGCCCTCTCCTGTCTGAACCGCACATCGACCCAAATCAGTCACATTCCTCTGTTCATTTTAATCGTTTTATACAAATCAGCAAATTGATTTCAGATTTTTCTAATAATAATTTTTAAGTGTGACGTTTTTGCTTTTATTTGTAATTTATTTGCGTTTTTGTCTAAAGGATCAGAAATGGGAAATGTGTTTGTATTTTTGGCTTTGTTTAAAGAGGAGGAACTGAGCAAAGAAACCGAAGCCTGAAGACTCGCCCAATCAGGTTTGAGTCATTTAGTGATCTCTCCCAGGCCCTATTCAAACCCACTGTACGATTAGCGAGAGGTTAGTACGAGACTAAACCAGGAACAAACCAGGAACAAACCAGGACTAAACCAGGACTAAACTAGGACTAAATCAAGTCGAGACCAGATCTAAACCTGGTCTAAACTAGGACTAAACCAGGACTGAACCAGGACTAAAATACGACTAAACTAGGACTAAATCAGGTCTAAACCACGTCTGAACCAGGTCTAAACCAGGACTAAACCAGGACTAAACCAGGACTAAACCAGGACTAAACCAGGTCTAAACCAGGACTAAACCAGGTCTAAACCAGGTCTAAACGGCGCTCTGAAGGGGGAGCGACGTAGCGCAGGGAGCAAACAAACGCCTCGAACAAAACTCAAAGTTCAAACCTGTTCAGACGTCGTTTTTCGGCAGATTCGGCCTTTTCCGAACCCCAAAAGGAGCGAAACTGGAGGCGTGAACGTGACGTCAGATCCTCGTCTTTAAACAAACTGCCGTCGTTTTTCTTTCCCAAAGTTCCACTCGTTAAAACTGAAGAATTCATCTGTAAATAGTTGATAGATTTTTTTTAATGAAATGCAGTTTTGTGTCCGGATTCTCTGCTCAGTTTGTGTTTCCCCCGAAGAGTTTGAGTCTGGAGCTGCTTCTGTCGTCGCCAAATACGTCTGTAAATATGAAATTTCACTTTTGTTCAGCGAAAAGTGTCGGGAAATAAAACCTTCGAGCAGCAGAAAAGAAACTGTGGGATTTTTTATTACTGTTGTTTTTGAAGAGCCGAAAAATGTGGAAAAAGACGTTTCCCGAAGTCAAATTCACAAATGTTTTTCACTAAACCAGGACTAGACCAGGACTAGACCAGGACTAGACCAGGACTAAACCAGGACTAGACCAGGACTAGACCAGGACTAGACCAGGACTAGACCAGGACTAGACCAGGACTGAACCAGGACTAGACCAGGACTAGACCAGGACTAGACCAGGACTAGACCAGGACTAGACCAGGACTCGGGGCCGGCCCAAGCCTTTAAGGGGCCCTGAGCAGAATATGATTTGGGGGCCCTCCACAACACTGAAACCACACTGCTAGCTGCCTTATTATTTCCTAGGCTGTACAGTTAGTCCAGCCGCCCATCATAATCTGTGTTTTTAGTTGGTTTACATTATACTCATGCCTCACAGCAAGAAGGTTGCGGGTTCGATCCCCGGGTCGCCCGGGCCTTTCTGTGTGGAGTTTGCATGTTCTCCCCATGTCTCCGGTTTCCCCCATCAACCCAAAACATGCACTGTAGGTGTAAAAGTTGTGTGAGTGAGTGATGGTGGTGGTCGGAGGGACCGTTGGCGCCGCTTGGCTTGGCTATAACAGTAGCTTACCACCACCGGGTATTGAGTGAATGAAGAATGCTCAGTAAAATGCTGTGTAAAGCACTTTGGGGACATGTGTCTGTGTAAAGCGCTATATAAATAAACCTTACCTTACATTATACTGCAAGTTGTGGCTATTGCAGTGTACATTATTCAGAGTGATCTGTAGCATATTTGTAAGTAAAAAAACAAATCAGGAGACAAGACACTTTATATGTAAAAAAGTGAACCAATTTATTTTGCACTAACATACACAAATGTTGTAAACAGTACTGAGTACTTGTAAGTACAGTTTGGAATGTTGACTGCTCCTGGCTTTCTTGTGCTGATGAATGCTCCTCAATTTCAGGCATATGAATCTCTCCCTCGCTCTCAGGTGCTGGAGGATCTACAGAGGATGGACCTGAAGCAAGCAAACAAACAAATAAATATTGCATTAAAAATAAAATAATAAAAAAAACAGGCCAAATGTGTAATGTCATTGAAAATAAATATAAAATAAATAACTGTTTCAACAACAACATTATTTTGAAAAAAAAAGTGTGATTAATTCAGGATTTGGTAGTGACATATTCTGACTCACTTGGAGCACTTTCATGAATGGAGCAGGAGGTGGAGGTCCCCGGATCTGTGTGGGCAGATGTAGTTGATAGTGGTCCAAAAAACCTCAGCAGGGCTCCTGTAAAATAAAGGTCCACCAGTACATCATTAATAAGTTCTTTAATTTAGTATCTTTACTTGGGTCTATATTTCAGAGCATGTGATTACTCATGCCTAAGAGGAGCCTCACATATCTGGCCATGACCTACATTGTGTAACAGGATTTAATTACTATGTATTTCATGCCTATACAATATCATTAACAGTGAACTCCAACTTTAAAATCTCTCTAACAGAATCCAACCCAACACTGATGAGGCAGAATTATGTATTGCAGTGTGTCGTCCAGCAGAGGGAATCTTGGCTATTCAGAAATACCATATACCGTATTGGCCCGAATATAAGAATATAAGGGGGGTTCGTCTTATATTCGCGGACTGGACAAAATACCGCCGAAAACAATATTTTACAACAAGTGCTTTACGTTGGAATACACAGGCAACCGGCCACCATCCCTCACAACAATGCCACAAAATAATAGTTTTTTTTAATGGAGAAGTCAAGAGATTGTCTTGAACACAGTGGTTTGAAGCCGAGTCAAATTAACAGCTTTGATAGACGTGACGCAAATTTCCAAATGATGGTTGTGAACGCTGCCGAATCCTCCAGTCACAGAGCGCAATGGTCAACGCGAGCTCAGAAAGGACACATTCAAAGTGCTAAGAGGAAAAGAAAATCTTTCCGCGGACGTCAATGTGGCCGTTTCCAAGACAGGAGACACGTAATGCCATATAAGCCAAGCCATAATACAGCTAAAGGCTTTGGAGAGAGCTCAGGAGCTCAATATTCCCACAGATGAATTCAAAGTAAGTTTCGGGTGGGTTAAAATAATGACGCACTGAGGCGCAGCTGTCACTGGGCAGTAGCCTGGCCCAGCAACTGCCGCACACTTCGAGGATAAACTCCTGACTTTTCAGCGCCAGGTCATCAAATTAAACTAACCTAACCAGAACAGAAAAATTGTAAAATTGAACATTCAAATTGACCCGTTTCTTGCTGGTTTTTTTCCTCCTCTTGTCTCTTCCTCTTCCTCTTCTCTTCTCCAGACAGATCATTTCTTTTTTGAGACATGGCTTTCCATCTCTGATCTATCTTCCGAAGTGAATAACTCCTGTCACGTGCGTCTGGTTGCGCAGGAGCAGTGGCAGCAAGGATGAGTTAATCTACTACCCAACCTACCAACTATAAAAATGATACAAAACGTTATTTCATGTCTTGTTTTTTCATGTCTTGTTTATTTCATGTGTCATTTGTTTCTGCTATATCATGTCATTGATATTGCGGTTTTTTTTAATTAAAAATATTTTCGCAACTGGGCATTCCAACTGCTCTTGGGGGCCCCCTAGTGGTGCCTGGTGGTGCTTGGGGCCCTAAGCGGCCGCTTAGTTTGCTTATGCCTTGGGCCGGCTGTGCTGCTCCGCGTCGCCAATATTATAAAGAAAACTTCCGTCCATCCATCCATCCATCTTCTTCCGCTTATCCGGGGCCGGGTCGCGGGGGCAGCAGTCTAAGCAGGGGCTCCCAAGCTTCCTTCTCCCCAGCCACTTCCTCCAGCTCCTCCGGACGGACCCCGAGGCGTTCCCAGGCCAGCCGAGAGACATAGTCCCTCCAGCGTGTCCTGGGTCTTCCCCGGGGCCTCCTACCGGTGGGACATGCCCGGAACACCTCCCGAGGGAGGCGTCCAGGAGGCATCCGGACCAGATGCCCGAACCACCTCAGCTGGCTCCTCTCGACGTGGAGGAGCAGCGACTCTACTCCGAGCTCCTCCCGTGTGACCGAGCTCCTCACCCTATCTCTAAGGGAGCGCCCGGCCACTCTGCGGAGGAAACTCATTTCAGCCGCTTGTATCCGCGATCTCGTTCTTTCGGTCATTACCCAGAGCTCATGACCATAGGTGAGGGTAGGAACGTAGATTGACCGGTAAATCGAGAGCTTCGCCTTTCGGCTCAGCTCCCTCTTCACCACAACGGTCCGATACAGCGACTGCATCACTGCCGACGCCGCACCGATCCGCCTGTCAATCTCGCGCTCCATCCTCCCCTCACTCGTGAACAAGACCCCGAGATACTTGAACTCCTCCACTTGAGGCAGAGACTCCCCACCCACCCGGAGAGGGCAATCCACCTTTTTCCGGTCGAGAACCATGGCCTCGGATTTGGAACAGCTGATTCTCATCCCAGCCGCTTCACACTCGGCTGCAAACCGCCCCAGTGCACGCTGCAGGTCCTGGTTCGATGGAGCCAACAGGACAACATCATCCGCAAAAAGCAGCGATGAAATCCTGTGGTCCCCGAACTGGACCCCCTCCGGCCCCTGGCTGCGCCTAGAAATTCTGTCCATAAATACAATGAACAGAACCGGTGACAAAGGGCAGCCCTGGCGGAGTCCAACATGCACCGGGAACAAGTCTGACTTACTGCCGGCAATGCGAACACAGCTCCTGCTCCGGTCATACAGGGACCGGACAGCCCTTAGCAAAGGGCCCCGGACCCCATACTCCCGGAGCACCCCCCACAGGGCACCACGAGGGACACAGTCGAATGCCTTCTCCAAGTCCACAAAACACATGTGGACTGGTTGGGCAAACTCCCATGAACCCTCGAGCACCCGATGGAGGGTGTAGAGCTGGTCCAGTGTTCCACGACCAGGCCGAAAACCACACTGCTCCTCTTGAATCCGAGGTTCGACTATCGGCCGAACTCTCCTCTCCAGCACCCTGGCATAGACTTTACCGGGAGGCTGAGGAGTGTGATTCCCCTGTAGTTGGAACACACCCTCCGGTCCCCCTTTTTATACAGAGGGACCACCACCCCGGTCTGCCAGTCCAGAGGTACTGTTCCCGACCGCCACGCGATGTTGTAGAGACGTGTCAACCAAGACAGCCCCACAACACCCAGAGACTTAAGGTACTCAGGACGGATCTCATCCACCCCGGAGCCTTGCCACCGAGGAGCTTTCTGACCACCTCAGTGACTTCGGCCAGGGTGATGGATGAGTCCGCCTCTGGGTCCCCAGCCTCGGCCTCCTCTTCGGAGGACGTGACGGTGGGATTGAGGAGATCCCCAAAGTATTCCTTCCACCGCCCGACAACATCCCCAGTCGAGGTCAGCAGCTCTCCCCCGCACTGTAAACAGTATTGGTGAAGGGCCGCTTCCCCCTCCTGAGGCGCCGGACGGTTTGCCAGAATTTCCTTGGGGCCGTCCGATAGTCCTCCTCCATGGCCTCCCCGAACTCCTCCCAGACCCGAGTTTTTGCCTCTGCAACCGCCCGGGCTGCAGCACGCTTGGCCCGACGGTACCCGTCAGCTGCCTCAGGAGTCCACCGGGCCAGTAAGGCCCGGTAGGACTCCTTCTTCAGCTTGACGGCATCCCTTACTTCCGGTGTCCACCACCGGGTTCGGGGATTGCCGCCGCGACAGGCACCGCAGGCCTTACGGCCACAGCTACGAACGGCCGCATCGACAATGGAGGCCGAGAACGAAGCCCACTCGGGCTCCATGTCCCCAGCCTCCCTCGGGATCTGGGAGAAGCTCTCCCGGAGGTGTGAGTTGAAGGCCACACCGACAGAAGGTTCCGCCAGACGTTCCCAGCAGACCCTCACGATACGCTTGGGCCTGCCAGGTCTTTCCGGCTTCCTCCTCCGCCAGCGGACCCAACTCACCACCAGGTGGTGATCAGTTGACAGCTCTGCCCCTCTCTTCACCCGAGTGTCCAAGACACACGGCCGGAGGTCAGATGACACGACAACAAAGTCGATCATCGACCTCCGGCCTAGGGAGTCCTGGTGCCACGTGCACCGATGGACCCCTTGTGCTTGAACATGGTGTTCGTTATGGACAAACTGTGACTAGCACAGAAGTCCAATAACAGAACACCGCTCGAGTTCAGATCAGGGAGGCCGTTCCTCCCAATCACCCCTCTCCAAGTGTCACTGTCGTTGCCCACATGGGCGTTGAAGTCCCCCAGTAGAACAACGGAGTCCCCGGTCGGTGCACTATCCAGTACCCCTCCCAGAGACTCCAAGAAGGCCGGGTACTCTGCACTGCAGTTCGGCCCATAGGCCGACACCACAGTGAGAGACCTGTCCCCGACCCGAAGGCGCAGGGACGCGACCCTCTCGTTCACCGGGGTAAACTCCAACACGCAGCGGCTGAGCTGTGGGGCTATAAGCAAGCCCACGCCAGCTCGCCGCCGCTCCCCGCGGCCAACGCCAGAGAAATGGAGAGTCCAACCCCTCTCAAGGAGTTGGGTTCCAGAGCCCAAGCTGTGCGTGGAGGTGAGGCCGACTATATCTAGCCGGTAACGCTCGACCTCCCGCACAAGCTCAGGCTCCTTCCCCCCCAGTGAGGTGACATTCCATGTCCCCAGAGCTAGTCTCCATGTCCGGAGATCTGGTCGCCGAGGCCCCTGCCTTCGACCGCCACCCAGATCTCTCCGCACCCAACCCCTATGGCTCCTCTCGCGGGTGGTGGGCCCACCAGAGGGCGGCCCCACGTCGCTCCTTCGGGCTGGGCCCGGCCGGGCCCCGTGGGGAAAGGCCCGGCCACCAGGCGCTCGCCGGCGTGCACCCACCCCAGGCCTGGCTCCAGGGTGGGGCCCCGGTGTCGCCATTCCGGGCGACGTAACTGGCCTCTGTATGTTTATCATCATTCGGGGCTTCTGAACCGCTCTTCGTCTGACCCGTCCCCCCGGACCTGTTTGCCTTGGGTGACCCTACCAGGGGCATAAAGCCCCCGACAACATAGCTCCTGGGATCATTCGGGTACTCAAACCCCTCCACCACGTTAAGGTGGCGGTTCGAGGAGGGGAAAACTTCCGTTGGCATAAAAACAAAATGTGAAGGGAAGTGAGCCACGTCCGCGGTGTGTGTCTGTAATGTGAGGCCGGAGGCTTTAAGATAAATGACACCGTTTGACGAAAAGCGGCAGCGCTCAAACAAATATTCATCTGGAAAAGAGAGAATATCCAGCCTGGGCCAAAGATTCTCTCGCGGCGCAAAGCGTTTCTAATAATTTGTGCTTCAGTGTCAATCGCGTTTGGGAGGAATGGACAAGCCATGTTTTCTCCAAGCGATTTTCATGCGAAAAAGCGAAAAAACTCGGAGTTATTTGAAGAAAACCTGCCCCGAGCAGGTTAAGTTCACAGAGTCTGTTACCATGGCGACTGACTCAGTGTTTCAGTTACGGCGCTTTGTGGAACAGAAAACCCAGACTTTCCCTCATCTCAGGGTGAACTTAGAGTTTTCACATAACCTGGAACAGCCCCCAGATTTAGTCCTGATTTAGTCCTAATTAAGTCCCAATTTAGTCCTAATTAAATCCTAATTTAGTCCTGGTTTAGTCCTGCTTTAGTCCTGGTTTAGTCCTGCTTTAGTCCTGGTTTAGTCCTGCTTTAGTCCTGGTTTAGTCTGTGCCCAAAATAATGCTGAGAGTTTACATGGCATGAATGATAAAAAAATAAGTAAATACATAAATAAATGAAGAAAGAAAGAAATATGAGTGTCAAAAAGTTGTTTGTGCATTTTTATTCGCAGAGTCGCGGTGATAAAGAAGGAAACGCGACAATACAGCTCCGGCACTTTAGTATCTGTCGATAGGAATGAACGGAAGCCGCGAAGGCAGCACCAGGTTCACAGGTGCGGCCTTTACCAGTGAAGCTGATCAGACGGAGCTCCTGTCCCCGTGTGTGCGTCACTGCTGCTCCGCTCTGATTCCACTTTATCCACTTTTAAAGAGCACAAAAACGGCCCCGGACTGAGAGCTCACAGCAGGAAGCATCTCCACTCGCGTGAGTATCGTCCACAGCGCTTTTTCTCCTGTCACGATCATTTTTGTCCCGTTTTCAGTCAAATTGTGAGTTTTGAGGCGACACCGTAGCTTAAAAGCTTTAGTCCTGGTTTACTCTCAGTCCCGTTTAGCTCGTCCCTCGCTGCAGTGTTTTCTTTATTTATCACTGTAGCTTTGACCTTGGGGCTTATTCCTGGTTTAGTTCTGGTTTAATCCGGTTTCAGACGTGTGTGTTTTTAGCAGGGAGCGGCCGCAAAGTGAAACTATCTGAAAATGCGCAGCAGCAAAATGGAGGAAACTGTCACGATCGAATAAAGGTAGGACCCAAAGGCAGACAGGAATCCAAGAGAGTTTACAAAGATTTATTACAAAGATGATGAATATAGCAGGGGGAGCAGGCAGGTCAGGAGGGCAGTGGGTAGAGGAGGCAGGCAGGGGAGGTAGGTTGATATACAGGGATGATTGGAGATGGCAAACAGGTGCACAGGCCAGGAGCAGGAGGAGGAGTCAGACACACCCAGCAGATCCGGAGAGGAAGGAGGTAAGTGAGGGGGAGGGTGAAGCAGGGAAGGATCGCACCAGGAGTGGACCATGACAGAAACTCGTCAGATCTGCTGAGAGTTCAATTCAGCCTTTAGAACCGTTGGACTGTGTGAGCTTTATCCTGGACTGAAACGCCTCAGCTTTGGCTCCTCTTCTTCTTTTTCATTTGTTTTTCTCCGTTTTTCTGAAGTCCTCTCCAAACGTGTTCCCTCCAGTGTCACAGAATTCCACTGAGCCGTCCTCATGAGGAGGGATTTATTCTCCACAGGGACTAAAAAGTTAGATTCCTTTAAAGGAAGAGTGAAAAAGCAGATCTAATGACAGACGTGTCAGAGCAGATGGTCCTTTGAACCATATGATGCGTTCTGTAAAAGTGTGTGAGCTGTTCTAAAGTTCTGCTTCTCTTGGGACGTCACGATTCTTCTGTGAATGGCTCGTTCAGCTGCTGTTGGAGCTTTGTGTGGGGAAACGTGCTCACTCACTGTCCACTGTTTTCTGTGCTCTTCCTCAGGTCCATGATGAGTGACTCTGTGAAGGAGCCTCCAGGGGGCAGCACTGATCCAGGGTGAGTGCACTGTTCAAATGAACCTTTCATGATCAGTGAAGCAGCAGCAGCAGCTTAAGAGCCGCTGTGACTCCTGTTTTTCAGGAACAGACCTGAAGTTCTGTCCTTAAAGAGTGACCGCTCCATGAATCTTCCTCTAAAGTTTAAAGAACCAGGAGCAGAGACTGAGTAAGACCACGACACCTTCTCCTCAGAGCTCAGAGCTTCAGTCCCTCTCACAGTCGGGGTCGGCCTGTCACACATTTCACAGCTCCAGATTTTCCTCCTGAGAAATACTGAGATAAACCTGTTTGAAATAAAGTGCATCATTAAAACCCTGAGCTCCAACATCAGAATGAAGCAATAATCAGCCACAGAAGTTCTTTCTTCTCCTGAGAGAAACAAACGTATCCAGGATCAGTTTGAGAGCTCAGGCCTCTGGACTGTGACAGACTCACTACGACATGTTATAGTCTCATGTTGGACTCATTTAAGGACATATTAGTCCACTCCACATTCTGTTTGTCCTGCAGTGTAACAGGACTCCCCTCTGCCTGTCAGAAAGTCTAACTGTGCTCATGTTTTACAGACGGCGCCACCACCTGGCCTTAAAGAGCGACTGGTCCATGAGTCGACCTCCAGAGTTTAATGAACCAGGCCCAGAGTCAGAGTAAGAACCTAAAGAACCTAAGAGTCGTGGCTCCTCTGCACCTGCTGCTGTCGGGCTCCTCACTCTGACCTGAGGATGTTGGTCTGAAGGCGAAGTTTATTTGTACAGCACAATTCAGAAGAAGAATTTACAGAATAAGAAATACATTAAAATCACAATACAAACAAATCAAAACATAAATAATCATTATAAAATAAAAAAGAGAGAGAGGTTAAAAGAGAAGAGAAGAGGAATGAAAAGTAAAAACCTTTGAGTCAGACGCAGCTGAACAGAACTGTGTGAGTCTGGACTTAAACAGAGTCAGAGTCTCTCACATGTTCAGACTGTTCCAGGACTAAACCAGGACTAAACCAGGGCTAAACCAGGACTAAACCAGGACTAAACCAGGACTAAACCAGGGCTAAACCAGGACTAAACCAGGACTAAACCAGGGCTAAACCAGGACTAAACCAGGACTAAACCAGGGCTAAACCAGGACTAAACTAGGGCTAAACCAGGGCTAAACCAGGACTAAACCAGGGCTAAACCAGGACTCAACCAGGACTCAACCAGTACTAAACCAGGACTAAACCAGGACTAAACCAGGACTAAACCAGGACTAAACCAGGGCTAAACCAGGACTAAACCAGGACTGAACCAGGACTGAACCAGGACTAAACCAGGACTAAACCAGGACTCAACCAGGACTCAACCAGGGCTCAACCAGGGCTCAACCAGGGCTCAACCAGGGCTCAACCAGGGCTCAACCAGGACTGAACCAGGGCTCAACCAGGGCTCAACCAGGACTATACCAGGACTCAACCAGGACTCAACCAGGGCTAAACCAGGACTCAACCAGGACTCAACCAGGACTCAACCAGGTCTCAACCAGGTCTCAACCAGGTCTCAACCAGGACTCAACCAGGTCTCAACCAGGACTCAACCAGGACTCAACCAGGACTCAACCAGGACTCAACCAGGACTCAACCAGGTCTCAACCAGGTCTCAACCAGGGCTCAACCAGGGCTAAACCAGGGCTAAACCAGGACTCAACCAGGACTCAACCAGGGCTCAACCAGAGCTAAACCAGGACTCAACCAGGACTCAACCAGGGCTCAACCAGGACTCAACCAGGACTCAACCAGGACTCAACCAGAACTCAACCAGGGCTCAACCAGGGCTAAACCAGGGCTAAACCAGGACTCAACCAGGGCTCAACCAGGGCTCAACCAGGACTCAACCAGGACTCAACCAGGGCTCAACCAGGGCTCAACCAGGACTAAACCAGGGCTAAACCAGGACTCAACCAGGGCTCAACCAGGGCTCAACCAGGGCTAAACCAGGACTCAACCAGGACTCAACCAGGACTCAACCAGGGCTCAACCAGGGCTCAACCAGGGCTCAACCAGGGCTCAACCAGGACTAAACCAGGGCTAAACCAGGACTCAACCAGGACTCAACCAGGGCTCAACCAGGGCTCAACCAGGACTCAACCAGGACTCAACCAGGACTCAACCAGGGGTGAACCAGGACTAAACCAGGACTAAACCAGGACTAAACCAGGACTCAACCAGGACTCAACCAGGACTCAACCAGGACTCAACCAGGGCTAAACCAGGGCTAAACCAGGGCTAAACCAGGGCTAAACCACGACTAAACCACGACTAAACCAGGACTAAACCAGGGCCTTCTGGATGTTCTGTTGTTCTGTATGTTCTTAGAGGCTGTTCCAGGATCTAACCTCCTGGAGACAAACGCAGGAGAAGTTTCTCCAGGTCGTCTTTAGACAGTCGACCAGAGGCTGCATTAGACTTTATCCTAAAATTCCATCATCCACTATTATTATCAGTCATTCTATTTTAAAATGGTAATGATAATATGGGCCGATATGATCATGAAAAGACAGATTTAATAACTTGTGTTTTCTTTGATTCATTGTCATTTTGAACCATTACTTCACCCTCCCACTGAACACGGTGTCAGTGTCCCGGGTATGATCGGGTTTTTGAATGTCCCGGTTTGGTCCTGGTGCAGATTTACGCAGAATCTCCAACACAACACACACACAGAACATCCTCTGTCACAGAGAGAACACTCATATTCACTGAGTCACAGAGAGAACACTCATATTCACTGAGTCACAGAGAGAACACTCATATTCACTGAGTCACAGAGAGAACACTCATATTCACTGAGTCGAGTCCTTTAGTCCCACAGAAGCTGAAGCAGCAGCACAAGGGAAGAGCTGCTTTTTTCAGTGTTTATAGTTTATGCAAATGAGTCACGTGGTTTTAAGTTTAGTTTGTGTAAAACAAACAAATGTTTAAAGCTGCATTAAACACATTCTGATCTCACACTGATGCGTCTGTAGTGCTGATGGTTTAGATGGTGTAAAGTTGAGTTTATTCATGCAGATTAGGAATAGTAATAATAATGATGATTGTTTTAATATAAAAATGTTAATGATTAATTGAAAATCAATCGTTAATTCTTCCGATGATCGATTAAGAAAATGTAATCGAACGCCCATCCCCAGTGTGAAGGACTTAAATTTATGGTTTGTCTCCCTCAGTGTCAAAATGACAGACGCCTTCAGGTTTTCCCATCAGCATTTAAAAAATTGTGTCAGTGACAGAGAATATTGGGTTAATGTGACGTCTGCAGTAGACCTGAGATTTCTGGTGTTTTTTAGATGGTAAAAGGTGCAGATGTTATTGATTTGATGTGACTGTTAAAGTTCAAGTCTGAGTCCATTATTACCCCGAGATTTCTCACCTGATTTGCAGGTTTTAGAGACACTGGAGGTGACGCTGACTCTGTCTCTGTGTTTCTGTGGCCAAAGACTCTGACCTGTGTCTTCTTGTCTGAGTTTATCTGGAGAAAGTAGTTTTCCTCCACACTCTGATCTGCTGCAGAGGCAGAGTGAGTCCACTGGTCCAGAGTCCTGCTGCAGGTCTGAACCTGCTCTTCATGATCCTCGGGTTTGGACTTCAACATTTTGTCTCTAAATCAGGATCTGAACATTAAGAACAGACCAATCGGACGCCTTCTTTCCCCGAGGTCCCGCCCACTAGCGTTAGCAACAGGTTTGATTGACAGCTTCACAGAGGCGTTAACTTTAATACCGCTGCTCCTGATTGGCTCTTTGGTTGCTATGATAGTCGGGGCTCAGATTTCTACATATGGTCCCTGGTTCCAGATTAGCTGATAGAACTGCTAGCCTCAGTGAGCTTCATTTGGAGCCAAACAGTGTGGGGACGTCACACTCCATCAGTCCACTTCTTTGTACAGTGTGTGAGTTCAGGGGTCATTGTTCTGTTTGTCCCACAGAGAGGAGAGCGCAGAGGGCCCCAGAGGAGACTGTGAGCTGGACTCTGTTTTCCAGGTCTGTACCAGAACGTCCCCACAGACGGAGCTCACAGAGGTGTTTGTGTTTGTGTGGAAGTTCATGTCTCCATGAAGCCTGTAAACTCCACATGTGTGTTTCAGCGTCTGGAGGAGCAGGTCGTGGCTTTTGTCCAGCAGGAGCTGCAGAGGCTCCACAGGCTCCTGGCCTCAGATTACCCAGAATGCTCTGAGAGTGAGGGGGAGGAGCCGAGCAGAGAGGCGGTCCTGAACATCGCCCTGGACTTCCTGAAGAGGATGGACCAGGAGCATCTGGCCCAGCATCTGTGGACCAGTAAGAAGTGTGAGATGGTGTGAGGGTCCAGAGCTCTGAGGGTCGGTGTGTGGCAGCTCCTCACACTGGAGCTGCTTTAAAGTGGAGCTCACCTCAATCAAACATTTCTGTCGTGTTTGTGTCCATCGTCCCTCAGAGCGTGAAGTTCTGTCCTGAAAGCAGCGTGTGGCCAGACACCCAGCGGTGATCCCTTTAGAGATCAGGTTTAGTCACGGCGCAGCAGCCGACAGTGGACAAGAGGCAGCAGGACTCTGTACCTGTGTCTGACAGTCAGGGGAAGAGAGGGGCTGAGCGCCCCCTGGAGCCACAACTGCAGCTGTGCAGCCTTCTTCTGTTGTAATGAAGAGGATGCTCAGCTGAAGCACAAAGCTCCTGTTGGAAACATATTTATGAAGTCAGTGAGACGTGCACGGCTGCAGTAAAGAAATGCTTTGTGATTGGCTGATGAGGATTTGCAAAGTGTTTGGGTTTAACTTATCCCGACTTAACAGAAACTAAACCCAGAGTGTCCGAGTTACACTTCTTATGCAGATTTCTCTTTTTCCAGGTCACTATTCGAAGGTTCAGAGAGAAGTGAAGAGAGGCCTGGTCCAGAAGTTCAGCCGTGTGTGTGAGGGCATCGCCAAAGAAGGAAACTCATGTGAACTGAAGCAGATCTACACAGAGCTGTACATCACAGAGGGAGAGTCCACAGAGCAACATGAGGCCAGACACATCGAGACCACAGCCACAAAAGCAGCCACTGCAGAGACCATCAAGTGTGAAGAGCTGTTTAAAGTCCCCACACACAGACCAATCAGAGGAGAGCTGACCACACAGGAGCCAATGACCACAGAGACACAGCCACCAATCAGAACGGTGCTGACGAAGGGCGTGGCCGGCGTGGGGAAAACAGTGCTGACTCAGAAGGTCAGTCTGGACTGGGCTGAAGGCCGGGCCCACCAGGACCTCCAGCTGCTGTTCCCGTTCACTTTCAGAGAGCTCAATGTGCTCAGAGACTCACGGTTCAGCCTGGTGCAGCTGCTGCACCACTTCTTCAGTCCATCCAAAGGTCTGTGCAGCCTCCAACAGCTCCAGGTGCTCTTCATCTTTGACGGTCTGGACGAGTGCAGACTTCCTCTGGACTTCAGCCGAACCCGGGTCCTGAGCGACCCCACAGAGTCGGCCTCAGTGCACGTGCTGCTGGTGAACCTCATCAGGGGAGGCTGCTTCCCTCCGCTCGCCTCTGGATAACCACACGTCCCGCCGCGGCCAATCAGATCCCTGCTGAGTGCGTCTCCATGGTGACAGAGGTGCGAGGGTTCGCCGACCCGCAGAAGGAGCAGTACTTCAGGAAGAGGTTCACAGACCAGGCCACAGCCGTCATCTCCCACATCAGGAGCATCCGCAGCCTCCACATCATGTGCAGCATCCCGGTCTTCTGCTGGATCCTCTCCACAGTTCTACAGAAGCTTCTGGAACAAACAGAGGAACCAGAGCTGCCCCGGACTCTCACACAGATGTACGTCCACTTCCTGGTGGTGCAGGCCAAAGTCAAGAACATCAAGTATCACCAGGGATCAGGGGAGGACCTTCACTGGACTCCAGAGACCAGGGAGATGGTGAAGTCTCTGGGAAAAGTGGCCTTTGAGCAGCTGCAGAAAGGAAACCTGATCTTCTACGAGAGTGACCTGAGCGAGTGTGGGCTGGACGCTGCAGCGGCCTCAGTTTACTCCGGAGTGTTCACACAGGTCTTTAGAAAGGAGCCAGGCCTGTACCAGGACAAGGTCTACTGCTTCATCCATCTGAGTGTGCAGGAGTTTCTGGCTGCTCTTCACGTCCATCAGACCTTCTTCAGCTCTGGAGAGAACCTGCTGGAGACACCACAGTCCTCTGAGAGTCCAGAATCAGTACAGACACACACATTATCATCCCGATTTAAAATTTTGAAACCTGGTCAAACAAGTGCTAACCCTGAGGACAACTCATCTAACCCTGAGTCCTTCTACCGCTCTGCTGTGGACCAGGCCTTACAGAGTCCAAACGGACACCTGAACCTGTTCCTGCGCTTCCTCCTGGGGCTGTCTCTGCCGACCAATCAGAGGCTGCTGCAGGGTCTGCTGACTCACACAGGAAGTGAACGGACCAATCAGAAGACTGTAAAGTACATCAAACAGAAGCTGAATGAAGAGGGTGTGTCTGCAGAGAGAAGTCTGAACCTGTTCCACTGTCTGAACGAGCTGAACGACCACAGTCTGGTGCAGGAGATACAGAAGAACATGAGAGAAGGACGTCTGGAGGCAGAGAAACTGTCTCCTGCTCAGTGGTCGGCTCTGTCCTTCCTCTTACTGTCCTCAGACTCACACCTGGAGGAGTTTGACCTGAGGAAATACAGTCGTTCAGAGAAGGCTCTGCTGAATCTGCTGCTGGTCGTCAAGGCCTCCACCAAAGCCATGTGAGTCCAGACTCATGGTGGCTGCACTCAGCTCACAGCGAGAAGGCTGTTAGGACAGGGCCTTATCATATCACTCCTGATGTGTCCAGATGGATTTGGGGATTTCTTTGGGGATGGTGTGAAATGTGTAAAATGGTGATCTAACTGCAGCTGATTTTCCTCTGAGTTGTGAGGGGAGTCTGACAGATCGTGGCTAATGCTACGGCCAAAGCCGACAGCGACACTGAGTGTAGAGGCTCTGCAGAGGCTCAGACTTTAGAACAGGCAGATGAAAACTATTTGTCCTGGTGGGGAAATGACTTTACAGTGAAGTCACGTGTCTGGCTTCACTTTCACACTTTCACACCTGACACATAAAAACATGAAACATGTAAAGTGTGGAGTGAAGTGGAGAGTAAGACGAGCTCCAGGTCTGGAGATGGTCCACTGCTCCTCACAGGTTTCCCCATTGTCCATAAAATGCACTGGTCTTATGGTGGAGATGGCCCAGAGTTTTGGTGTTTGTCTGAGCCGCCCTCTGCTCTGTGCTCTAATGTCCCTCTCTGTCCTCAGTCTGTCCTGCTGTAACCTGACGGAGCTCAGCTGTGCTCCTCTGGCCTCAGTCCTCAGCTCCTCCAGTCTCACACACTTGGATCTCAGTCACAACGACCTCCAGGACTCAGGAGTGGAGCTGCTGTGTGCTGGACTGAAGAGCGCCCCCTGCAGACTGGAGACGCTCAGGTCAGACGCTCCCATGATGCACTCTGCCCCTCGGCCCTCACACTGCATCACTGTGAGGTCCCCTTTGCAGGTCCCTTCATCCCCGCGTGCAGCTCTGCTTTCAGACGCACTTCACTCGCTCACACTTCTGCTTCAGTTTAATGGCAGACGCCACTCTTAGCGTTGTTACAGCGCCACCTTCTGGGCTGTTTCAGCATTTGTCCTGTGTAAATATTTGGACCGTGTTCAAATCAAATCTAAAATGCCCTGAATCTTCCCTTTAACACCAGAGTGTTTAAACGGCTCCTTCTCTCAGCATAAGGTCCAAACCTTCAGCAGTGACTCAGAGGAATGAGGCCGTTTCCCGTGAGAGCAGAGCCACTGCCGCCAACGCCAACACCACACATTTAAGCCCTTGTTTTCATGGCAGGTCTCACTGAGACGTGTGCTGTGTGTTTAAGGCGTGCAGATTAGGGACAAAACGATTTCCCATATATCGAATCCTTCGATACTGTCAGGATTGGATACACGTGTTGGCTCGATACGCACGTGTCCCTCCATGTGCGCGGTGTCATTTATTTTGGTGGGAAAGGGAAATAGTTCAGGCGGCGTCCTCCTCAGATGCAGCAAGAAAACAGCTCCAAAGAGGCTTCGAGCTGAAATATCCTGACAGAGGAGGGTTTGATCTTTCACACACTTTTATTTTACGCCGACAGACCCGGAAAAGACAAAGATATGAACTTTAAATCCTCTAGAATCACTTTTGGCTTCACAGGGGCTTTAATCAAAGGCGCTCGTACACGCACACGCGACGCCTCCAGATACACAGTCTCACACTCTTTCACTCAGAAAACGTGTGCAGGAAAAGTGCGATAGTGCAGCTCCACTGCAGTCTGTGTTCAGAGTCGACTGGGATATTCTAAAATATACAACAGGCTGAGAAAGTTCTATTCTTATTTCCACTGAATCCAAACTCTGAGCTGTAAATCTGAACTGAACTAAAACACGTCACATATAAACTCAACTTTACAGCAGTTCTACTGTCAGGCGTCGTGTGTAATGATCCTGATTCTTAATCTCACAGTGGGATTATATTAAACTGAGGAGCAGAAAAATCCAGGAGAAATGGAATCGATATCGTGCCCCGTGTATGGAGACACATATCGAATGGAGGGAAACCTGTATCGCTGCGTCCGAGTGCAGATCCAGATCAGCCTCGTCTCACGTCTCACCAGTGTCAAACTCTCCTGTTTATTTGGCTTCAAATGTGTTTTCCAGACTTAAATAAATGCACATTTCATCTCAGGAGCGTTTTCTTTGATAAATACTTAAAAAACGATCTAAAAGTCTAAATTAGGACATTTTTAAATAAATATGAATAAACACCTCATGTGTTCACATGAGTGTAATGCTGCCCCCTTGTGTTCACATGAGTGTAATGCTGCCCCCTTGTGTTCACATGAGTGTAATGCTGCCCCCTTGTGTTCACATGAGTGTAATGCTGCCCCCTTGTGTTCACATGAGTGTAATGCTGCCCCCTTGTGTTCACATGAGTGTAATCTGTGTCTTTAGGCTGTCTGGGTGTCTGGTCTCAGAAAGGGGCGGAGCTGCTCTGGCCTCAGCTCTGAGCTCCGCCTCCTCCCACCTGAGACACTTCGACCTGAGCTACAACCATCCAGGAGCCTCAGCAGAGCTCCTGACCGCTCTGCAGGACCAGCGCCCCCTGCTGACCGTCAGGTGAGACTCTGGTCTCTGGTCTGGTCTCTGGTCTGGTCTCTGGTCTAGTCTCTGGTCTAGTCTCTGGTCTGATCTCTGGTCTGGTCTCTGGTGTCTGGTCTGGTCTCTGTTCTGGTCTCTGGTCTCTGGTCTCTGGTCTCTGGTCTCTGGTCTCTGGTCTAGTCTAGTCTCTGGTCTCTGGTCTCTTGTCTGGTCTGGTCTCTGGTCTCTGGTCTGGTCTCTGGTCTGGTCTCTGGTCTGGTCTCTGGTCTCTGGTCTGGCCTCTGGTCTGGTATCTAGTCTCTGGTCTAGTCTCTGGTCTCTGGTCTCTGGTCTCTGGTGTCTGGTCTCTGGTGTCTGGTCTCTGGTGTCTGGTCTCTGGTCTCTGGTCTCTTGTCTCTGGTCTGGTCTCTGGTCTTTGGTCTGGTCTCTGGTCTGGTCTCTGGACTGGTCTCTGGTCTGGTCTCTGGTCTGGTCTCTGGTCTGGTCTCTGGCCTCTGGTCTGGTCTCTGGTCTCTGGTCTTGTCTCTGGTCTCTGGTCTGGTCTCTGCTCTGGTCTCTGCTCTGGTCGCTGGTCTCTGGTCTGTGGTCTGTGGTCTGGTCTGGTCTCTGGTCTCTGGTCTGGTCTCTGGTCTCTGGTCTCTGGTCTCTGGTCTGGTCTGGTCTCTGGACTCTGATCTCTGGTCTGGTCTGGTCTCTGCTCTCTGGTCTGGTCTGGTCTCTGGACTCTGGTCTCTGGTCTGGTCTGGTCTCTGCTCTCTGGTCTGGTCTGGTCTCTGGACTCTGGTCTCTGGTCTGGTCTGGTCTCTGCTCTCTGGTCTGGTCTCTGGTCTGGTCTCTGGTCTCTGCTCTGGTCTCTGGTCTGGTCTTTGGTCTGGTCTCTGGTCTCTGGTCTGGTCTGGACTCTGGTCTGGTCTTTGGTCTGGTCTCTGCTGTCTGGTCTGGTCTCTGGTCTGGTCTGGTCTCTGGTCTCTGCTCTGGTCTCTGGTCTCTGGTCTGGTCTCTGGTCTGGTCTCTGGTCTCTGCTCTGGTCTCTGGTCTCTGGTCTGGTCTCTGGTCTGGTCTCTGGTCTCTGGTCTGGTCTCTGGTTTGGTCTCTGGTCTAAACTGGACTTGTGTGTTCCAGGTTGGATCCTTCTGGAAAGCGCTGGATGGTTCCAGGTGTCAGAAAATGTGAGTATTATTTGAATGGGTCGAGCTTCACTTGTGGGACTGACACGTGTCTGGGCAGATCTGGATTTATTTATTCCAAAGAACTTGTGAACACATTTAGGGACGAGACGAGCTGCAGCTCCACAAAAATCACACATTTTCAAAGTGCACGAGAAATTTTGAAGAGGATTTGAAGCGTTGAAAACACTGATGAGGGTTTGAACTGAACTAAACAAAGAGGATTTTGGAGCCCGACATGAGCCAAGACGAGCGTCTTACAACAGAAATAATCCAATGATCTGTTCTCATTTATTTACACAGACGCCATTTCAAACGACAGGAAAATGGATCCAACTCATCAGGACGTTAGAATAAAAACACTCAAGTGTTTCCTGTTCTTCCTCTTGATAGAAACATTAGAAAACATGAGAATAATGTGAAGTTTACCCCAGTCGCTCTTTCAGGACAAACTCTTTACAACTTTAGTCCTGATTGTTGTGTTTGTTTCAGATTATTGTGAGCTCACCCTGGATCCAAACACGGCACACGGAGAACTCACAGTGTCTGAGGACAAACGGACTGTGAGATTATCTTCGTCACGTCCTCCTCCTCCTCATGAGGACAGATTCACACACTGGCTTCAGGTCCTGGGCTCCTCCGGCCTCAGGGGGCGCTGTTACTGGGAGGTGCAGTGCTGGGGGGATGTTGATGTAGCCGTGAGTTACAGAGGAATCAGAAGAAGAGGAGACGGTTTGGAGTGTGGGTTTGGACACAATGATCAGTCCTGGACGATGAGGATCCAGGATGGAGAATTCTGTTTTTTACACAATGAGACTAAAAGGCCTGATGTGTCTTCACTTCTTAAGAGAGATAAGAGGAGCCTGTATAAACCCTCCTCCTCCCCCTTCTCCTCCTCCTCCTCCTCCTTCACTGTGGGCGTGTTCCTGGACTCTGAGGCTGGAGTTCTGTCCGTCTTTCAGGTCTCTGGAGAAAGTCTGTCCCACCTCCACACCTTCAGCGCCTCCTTCACTGAGCCTCTGTTCTTGGGCTTTGGACTGAGGTGGGGGGGCAGTTCTGTGTCTCTGTTGCAGGTGAGGAGGTCCTAGCGCCCCCTGCAGGACGCCCTTCTCTGTGAGCTCATGTGCTCCTCAGTGTCTCGTCTGTTCTTCTCTTACACCAAACACGGCACATTTAGGAAAAGCTTTAGTCCTGGTTTAGTCCTGGTTCAGTCTTGGTTTAGTCCTGGTTTAGTCCTGGTTTAGTCCTGGTTTAGTCCTGGTTCAGTCCTGCTTTAGTCCTGCTTTAGTCCTGCTTTAGTCCTGGTTTAGTCCTGGTTTAGTCCTGGTTCAGTCCTGGTTTAGTCCTGGTTTAGTCCTGGTTCAGTCTTGGTTTAGTCCTGGTTTAGTCCTGGTTCAGTCCTGGTTCAGTCCTGGTTTAGTCCTGGTTCAGTCCTGGTTTAGTCCTGGTTTAGTCCTGGTTCAGTCCTGGTTTAGTCTTGGTTTAGTCCTGGTTCAGTCTTGGTTCAGTCCTGCTTTAGTCCTGGTTTAGTCCTGGTTCAGTCTTGGTTTAGTCCTGTTTCAGTCCTGGTTTAGTCCTGGTTTAGTCCTGGTTCAGTCTTGGTTTAGTCCTGGTTTAGTCCTGGTTTAGTCCTGGTTTCGTCCTGGTTTAGTCCTGGTTCAGTCTTGGTTTAGTCCTGGTTTAGTCCTGGTTTAGTCCTGGTTTCGTCCTGGTTTAGTCCTGGTTCAGTCCTGGTTTAGTCCTGGTTTACTGCTCGCTCCTACCTAAACTACCACTTCATGACATCACCAGGGGGAACAGAACGTTTTGTACTTTGGAGACGTAAACAGACGAATAATAAAGAGTCACTCAGACATTTGTGAATAAAAAAACACCAAAAACACCAAAAAACAAAACCAAAACACGACTCCAGGGGCTGTTCCAGAAAGCAGGTTAAACAAACTCTGAGTCTGTCCCTGAACTTTGAGTTCCTCTGAGACGGAAACTCTGAGTTTGTGCTTCCAGATCCGCTGATATGAATGAGGTAAATCAGCTCTGAGCAGGTTCACCTCCAGTTACTGCACGACTACTATAAAAAGCCACAGTCAATGAAACCATGAGCGTCACCATGACAACGACCAAAAAGAGATGGAGTCACTTCAGCTGGAGCTCGAGGTCCTCATGGAGGCTACGGGGAGAAGACATTTTCCGTGGTAAATCAAACACCTGCAGCGGCAAAGGAGAGAGAGGCGCATGGAGGAAACTGCGGCCGAGTCAATGCGGAAGTTTGAACTGTTTAATTAAGTTCACATCAGCTGGAAGATCATCGCTTATTAGCCGAGTTCAATAGGAATAAAATCTGATTTTCGTTTAGGTGCAAACCAACGGGGAGAGAAGAACTTAGCAACGAAAAATGAACTATAAAAATATCGTCCAAAGCCGTAAGGCATGTTTTTAATGCCTTATTGTGAAAGTGAAGGTAAATTCAGTGGCTGCTTAAAGCAAATAGTAATGCAAATTATTAACAAAATGCTGTTTTAACCTGACCTCCACTTAAAACCTCACTTAGGAAATGAAAAGTTGATATGTTTAGCCTCTACATTTATAGTTGAATCGGCTGCATTTCAAATGTGACTGTGCACATGAACACTCAATAAAATCCTATATGAGAAACAAAAATAAAAATAACATTTGAGTTCTGCTCAGACAACAGAAAAAAGCAGAGGCCAAAAAGACGGGTGGAGGACCACAAACACCGACTGTGACCGAGGCTGAGGTGAGGCCCTCAGCCAAAACGCTAAGCGGCCAGTGGCTGAAGGCCCTGGGGAAGAAGCTCTTCTGAGCCCAGCACATGGACACAAGAGCCTCCACCTCCACCACCGGCAGCAGGCGTTTCACCCCCATGGACACAAGAGCCTCCACCACCATCACCGGCAGCAGGCGTTTCACCCCCATGGACACAAGAGCCTCCACCACCATCACCGGCAGCAGGCGTTTCAGCCCCATGGACACAAGAGCCTCCACCACCATCACCGGCAGCAGGCGTTTCAGCCCCATGGACACAAGAGCCTCCACCACCATCACCGGCAGCAGGCGTTTCAGCCCCATGGACACAAGAGCCTCCACCACCATCACCGGCAGCAGGCGTTTCAGCACCAGGGGAACTGTCCTCACCGCTCTGCACTGTGGTTTCGCCATCGCTGCTCCGCGTCGCCAATATTCTAAAGAAAACTTCCGTTGGCATAAAAACAAAATGTGAAGGGAAGTGAGCCACGTCCGCGGTGTGTGAAGTCTGTAATGTGAGGCCGGAGGCTTTAAGATAAATGACACCGTTTGACGAAAAGCAGCAGCGCTCAAACAAATATTCATCTGGAAAAGAGAGAATATCCAGCCTGGGCCAAAGATTCTCTCGCGGCGCAAAGCGTTTCTAATAATTTGTGCTTCAGTGTCAATCGCGTTTGGGAGGAATGGACGAGCCATGTTTTCTGAAAGCGATTTTCATGCGAGAGGAGCGAAAAAACTCCGAGTTATTTGAAGAAAACCTGCCCCGAGCAGGTTAAGTTCACAGAGTCTGTTACCATGGTGACTGACTCAGTGTTTCAGTTACGGCGCTTTGTGGAACAGAAAACCCAGACTTTCCCTCATCTCAGGGTGAACTTAGAGTTTTCACATAACCTGGAACAGCCCCCAGGTTTAGTCCTGATTTAGTCCTAATTAAGTCCCAATTTAGTCCTAATTAAGTCCCAATTTAGTCCTAATTAAGTCCTAATTGAGTCCTGGTTTAGTCCTGGTTTAGTCCTGGTTCAGTCTTGGTTTAGTCCTGGTTCAGTCCTGATTTAGTCCTGATTTAGTCCTGGTTTAGTCCTGGTTTAGTCCTGGTTTAGTCCTGGTTTAGTCCTGGTTCAGTCTTGGTTTAGTCCTGGTTCAGTCCTGATATAGTCCTGATTTAGTCCTGGTTTAGTCCTGGTTTAGTCGTGGCTTAATCCTGGTTTAGTCCTGGTTTAGTCCTGGTTTAGTCTGTGCCCAAAATAATGCTGAGAGTTTACATGGCATGAATGATAAAAAATAAGTGGTGCTTTGAAATACTGCTCTTATTGTTTATCTTAAATTATGTATTATTTACTCCTGTAAATTAGGGACTGCAGACGGAAACTAGCTATAGGCTAATCTGGTGCAGAACATCTCTGTTTTCTTTTTAAACTTAATGTATATGTACATTGTCCCTTCAAATAAAGACTAAACTAAACTAAGTAAATACATAAATAAATGAAGAAAGAAAGAAATATGAGTGTCAAAAAGTTGTTTGTGCATTTTTATTGTCAGAGTCGCGGTGTTAATGAGGAACCACATATATAACACATAGAACATAGAACATAAAGCGTCACAGCAGCAACAGCAGATACAGTGGTTCAGGCACGTGCACGCGCACCACATCTGCAGCTCATGGACACGCGCACCACATCTGGATCTGGAAACAGAAGATCTTGTCTATTGTGTTCACAGCAAGATGCTGTGTAATATTTCACTCTGGGGATTGTGTCAAAATGATGAGTCAGTCCCTGTGATGGTGAAACTGTGTGAAATAGATCATTGTACATATTATATAAATCTATATGTACTTAAACACTACATCCACCACAGTGAAAACACACACAACATTTTGGACTTGACCATTTGTCTTGTTTTGTGGCACATTTTGATTCTCGGGCTCTGCACCTGTCACAGGGAGCGCCTGAAGCTGCGGCCACATCAAGTCGTTGAGCACTTTCCTGTGCGGGACACATTTGGATTATTCTGCAAAGGAAATAGTCCGGCACGATAAAGAAGGAAACGCGACAATACAGCTCCGGCACTTTAGTATCTGTCGATAGGAATGAACGGAAGCCGCGAAGGCAGCACCAGGTTCACAGGTGCGGCCTTTACCAGTGAAGCTGATCAGACGGAGCTCCTGTCCCCGTGTGTGCGTCACTGCTGCTCCGCTCTGATTCCACTTTATCCACTTTTAAAGAGCACAAAAACGGCCCCGGACTGAGAGCTCACAGCAGGAAGCATCTCCACTCGCGTGAGTATCGTCCACAGCGCTTTTTCTCCTGTCACGATCATTTTTGTCCCGTTTTCAGTCAAATTGTGAGTTTTGAGGCGACACCGTAGCTTAAAAGCTTTAGTCCTGGTTTACTCTCAGTCCCGTTTAGCTCGTCCCTCGCTGCAGTGTTTTCTTTATTTATCACTGTAGCTTTGACCTTGGGGCTTATTCCTGGTTTAGTTCTGGTTTAATCCGGTTTCAGACGTGTGTGTTTTTAGCAGGAGCGGCCGCAAAGTGAAACTATCTGAAAATGCGCAGCAGCAAAATGGAGGAAACTGTCACGATCGAATAAAGGTAGGACCCAAAGGCAGACAGGAATCCAAGAGAGTTTACAAAGATTTATTACAAAGATGATGAATATAGCAGGGGGAGCAGGCAGGTCAGGAGGGCAGTGGGTAGAGGAGGCAGGCAGGGGAGGTAGGGTGATATACAGGGATGATTGGAGATGGCAAACAGGTGCACAGGCCAGGAGCAGGAGGAGGAGTCAGACACACCCAGCAGATCCGGAGAGGAAGGAGGTCAGTGAGGGGGAGGGTGAAGCAGGGAAGGATCGCACCAGGAGTGGACCATGACAGAAACTCGTCAGATCTGCTGAGAGTTCAATTCAGCCTTTAGAACCGTTGGACTGTGTGAGCTTTATCCTGGACTGAAACGCCTCAGCTTTGGCTCCTCTTCTTCTTTTTCATTTGTTTTTCTCCGTTTTTCTGAAGTCCTCTCCAAACGTGTTCCCTCCAGTGTCACAGAATTCCACTGAGCCGTCCTCATGAGGAGGGATTTATTCTCCAGAGGGACTAAAAAGTTAGATTCCTTTAAAGGAAGAGTGAAAAAGCAGATCTAATGACAGACGTGTCAGAGCAGATGGTCCTTTGAACCATATGATGTGTTCTGTAAAAGTGTGTGAGCTGTTCTAAAGTTCTGCTTCTCTTGGGACGTCACGATTCTTCTGTGAATGGCTCGTTCAGCTGCTGTTGGAGCTTTGTGTGGGGAAACATGCTCACTCACTGTCCACTGTTTTCTGTGCTCTTCCTCAGGTCCATGATGAGTGACTCTGTGAAGGAGCCTCCAGGGGGCAGCACTGATCCAGGGTGAGTGCACTGTTCAAATGAACCTTTCATGATCAGTGAAGCAGCAGCAGCTTAAGAGCCGCTGTGACTCCTGTTTTTCAGGAACAGACCTGAAGTTCTGTCCTTAAAGAGTGACCACTCCATGAATCTTCCTTTAAAGTTTAAAGAACCAGGAGCAGAGACTGAGTAAGACCACAACATCTTCTCCTCAGAGCTCAGAGCTTCAGTCCCTCTCACAGTCGGGGTCGGCCTGTCACACATTTCACAGCTCCAGATTTTCCTCCTGAGAAATACTGAGATAAACCTGTTTGAAATAAAGTGCATCATTAAAACCCTGAGCTCCAACATCAGAATGAAGCAATAATCAGCCACAGAAGTTCTTTCTTCTCCTGAGAGAAACAAACGTATCCAGGATCAGTTTGAGAGCTCAGGCCTCTGGACTGTGACAGACTCACTACGACATGTTATAGTCTCATGTTGGACTCATTTAAGGACATATTAGTCCACTCCACATTCTGTTTGTCCTGCAGTGTAACAGGACTCCCCTCTGCCTGTCAGAAAGTCTAACTGTGCTCATGTTTTACAGACGGCGCCACCACCTGGCCTTAAAGAGCGACCGCTCCAGGACTCCACCTCCAGAGTTTAATGAACCAGGCCCAGAGTCAGAGTAAGAACCTAAAGAACCTAAGAGTCGTGGCTCCTCTGCACCTGCTGCTGTCGGGCTCCTCACTCTGACCTGAGGATGTTGGTCTGAACCCGTCGACATGATCCTCGGGTTTGGACTTCAACATCTTGTCTCTAAATCAGGATCTGAACATTAAGAACAGACCAATCAGACGCCTTCTTTCCCCGAGGTCCCTCCCACTAGCGTTAGCAACAGGTTTGATTGACAGCTTCGCAGAGGCTTTACCTTTAATACCGCTGCTCCTGATTGGCTCTTTGGTTGCTATGATACTCGGGCTCAGATTTCCACATATGGTCCCTGGTTCCAGATTCGCTGATAGAACTGCTAGCCTCAGTGAGCTTCATTTGGAGCCAAACAGTGTGGGGACGTCACACTCCCTCAGTCCACTTCTTTGTACAGTGTGTGAGTTCAGGGGTCATTGTTCTGTTTGTCCCACAGAGAGGAGAGCGCAGAGGGCCCCAGAGGAGACTGTGAGCTGGACTCTGTTTTCCAGGTCTGTACCAGAACGTCCCCACAGACGGAGCTCACAGAGGTGTTTGTGTTTGTGTGGAAGTTCATGTCTCCATGAAGCCTGTAAACTCCACATGTGTGTTTCAGCGTCTGGAGGAGCAGGTCGTGGCTTTTGTCCAGCAGGAGCTGCAGAGGCTCCACAGGCTCCTGGCCTCAGATTACCCAGAATGCTCTGAGAGTGAGGGGGAGGAGCCTAGCAGAGAGGCGGTCCTGAACATCGCCCTGGACTTCCTGAAGAGGATGGACCAGGAGCATCTGGCCCAGCGTCTGCAGACCAGTAAGAAGTGTGAGATGGTGTGAGGGTCCAGAGCTCTGAGGGTCGGTGTGTGGCAGCTCCTCACACTGGAGCTGCTTTAAAGTGGAGCTCACCTCAGTCAAACATTTCTGTCGTGTTTGTGTCCATCGTCCCTCAGAGCGTGAAGTTCTGTCCTGAAAGCAGCGTGTGGCCAGACACCCAGCGGTGATCCCTTTAGAGATCAGGTTTAGTCACGGCGCAGCAGCCGACAGTGGACAAGAGGCAGCAGGACTCTGTACCTGTGTCTGACAGTCAGGGGAAGAGAGGGGCTGAGCGCCCCCTGGAGCCACAACTGCAGCTGTGCAGCCTTCTTCTGTTGTAATGAAGAGGATGCTCAGCTGAAGCACAAAGCTCCTGTTGGAAACATATTTATGAAGTCAGTGAGACGTGTACGGCTGCAGTAAAGAAATGCTTTGTGATTGGCTGATGAGGATTTGCAAAGTGTTTGGGTTTAACTTATCCCGACTTAACAGAAACTAAACCCAGAGTGTCCGAGTTACACTTCTTATGCAGATTTCTCTTTTTCCAGGTCACTATTCGAAGGTTCAGAGAGAAGTGAAGAGAGGCCTGGTCCAGAAGTTCAGCCGTGTGTGTGAGGGCATCGCCAAAGAAGGAAACTCATGTGAACTGAAGCAGATCTACACAGAGCTGTACATCACAGAGGGAGAGTCCACAGAGCAACATGAGGCCAGACACATGGAGACCACAGCCACAAAAGCAGCCACTGCAGAGACCATCAAGTGTGAAGAGCTGTTTAAAGTCCCCACACACAGACCAATCAGAGGAGAGCTGACCACACAGGAGCCAATGACCACAGAGACACAGCCACCAATCAGAACGGTGCTGACGAAGGGCGTGGCCGGCGTGGGGAAAACAGTGCTGACTCAGAAGGTCAGTCTGGACTGGGCTGAAGGCCGGGCCCACCAGGAGCTCCAGCTGCTGTTCCCGTTCACTTTCAGAGAGCTCAATGTGCTCAGAGACTCACGGTTCAGCCTGGTGCAGCTGCTGCACCACTTCTTCAGTCCATCCAAAGGTCTGTGCAGCCTCCAACAGCTCCAGGTGCTCTTCATCTTTGACGGTCTGGACGAGTGCAGACTTCCTCTGAACTTCAGCCGAACCCGGGTCCTGAGTGACCCCACAGAGTCGGCCTCAGTGCACGTGCTGCTGGTGAACCTCATCAGGGGGAGGCTGCTTCCCTCCGCTCGCCTCTGGATAACCACACGACCCGCCGCGGCCAATCAGATCCCTGCTGAGTGCGTCTCCATGGTGACAGAGGTGCGAGGGTTCGCCGACCCGCAGAAGGAGCAGTACTTCAGGAAGAGGTTCAGAAACCAGGCCACAGCGGTCATCTCCCACATCAGGAGCATCCGCAGCCTCCACATCATGTGCAGCATCCCGGTCTTCTGCTGGATCCTCTCCACAGTTCTACAGAAGCTTCTGGAACAAACAGAGGAACCAGAGCTGCCCCGGACTCTCACACAGATGTACGTCCACTTCCTGGTGGTGCAGGCCAAAGTCAAGAACATCAAGTATCACCAGGGATCAGGGGAGGACCTTCACTGGACTCCAGAGACCAGGGAGATGGTGAAGTCTCTGGGAAAAGTGGCCTTTGAGCAGCTGCAGAAAGGAAACCTGATCTTCTACGAGAGTGACCTGAGCGAGTGTGGGCTGGACGCTGCAGCGGCCTCACTTTACTCCGGAGTGTTCACACAGGTCTTTAGAAAGGAGCCAGGCCTGTACCAGGACAAGGTCTACTGCTTCATCCATCTGAGTGTGCAGGAGTTTCTGGCTGCTCTTCACGTCCATCAGACCTTCTTCAGCTCTGGAGAGAACCTGCTGGAGACACCACACTCCTCTGAGAGTCCAGAATCAGTACAGACACACACATTATCATCCCTATTTAAACTTTTTAAACCTGGTCAAACAAGACAAACAAGTCCAGAGTCCTTCTACCGCTCTGCTGTGGACCAGGCCTTAAAGAGTCCAAACGGACACCTGGACCTGTTCCTGCGCTTCCTCCTGGGGCTGTCTCTGCCGACCAATCAGAGGCTGCTGCAGGGTCTGCTGACTCACACAGGAAGTGAACGGACCAATCAGGAGACAGTAAAGTACATCAAACAAAAGCTGAATGAAGAGGGTGTGTCTGCAGAGAGAAGTCTGAACCTGTTCCACTGTCTGAACGAGCTGAACGACCACAGTCTGGTGCAGGAGATACAGAAGAACATGAGAGAAGGACGTCTGGAGGCAGAGAAACTGTCTCCTGCTCAGTGGTCGGCTCTGTCCTTCCTCTTACTGTCCTCAGACTCACACCTGGAGGAGTTTGACCTGAGGAAATACAGTCGTTCAGAGAAGGCTCTGCTGAATCTGCTGCTGGTCGTCAAGGCCTCCACCAAAGCCATGTGAGTCCAGACTCATGGTGGCTGCACTCAGCTCACAGCGAGAAGGCTGTTAGGACAGGGCCTTATCATATCACTCCTGATGTGTCCAGATGGATTTGGGGATTTCTTTGGGGATGGTGTGAAATGTGTAAAATGGTGATCTAACTGCAGCTGATTTTCCTCTGAGTTGTGAGGGGAGTCTGACAGATCGTGGCTAATGCTACGGCCAAAGCCGACAGCGACACTGAGTGTAGAGGCTCTGCAGAGGCTCAGACTTAAGAACAGGCAGATGAAAACTATTTGTCCTGGTGGGGAAATGACTTTACAGTGAAGTCACGTGTCTGGCTTCACTTTCACACTTTCACACATGACGCATAAAAACATGAAACACGTAAAGTGTGGAGTGAAGTGGAGAGTAAGACGAGCTCCAGGTCTGGAGATGGTCCACTGCTCCTCACAGGTTTCCCCATTGTCCATAAAATGCACTGGTCTTATGGTGGAGATGGCCCAGAGTTTTGGTGTTTGTCTGAGCCGCCCTCTGCTCTGTGCTCTAATGTCCCTCTCTGTCCTCAGTCTGTCCTGCTGTAACCTGACGGAGCTCAGCTGTGCTCCTCTGGCCTCAGTCCTCAGCTCCTCCAGTCTCACACACTTGGATCTCAGTCACAATGACCTCCAGGACTCAGGAGTGGAGCTGCTGTGTGCTGGACTGAAGAGCGCCCCCTGCAGACTGGAGACGCTCAGGTTCAGTCAGCTACATTTGCTCTTCAGTGTTTGTGTGCAGGCTTTTGTCTCTTCTGTTGTGTTCAGTGGGAGAAGTTGTATTTAGGCTTTTTTCTCAGGAAAGTCAGGTTAGGTTTGGTAATGTAGAACGTTTATGTTCTACTTTGAGGTAAAATAACTTTCTCTTTTCCCCAGACTGAGTTCCTGTGGCCTGTCTCCTCTCAGCTGTGCTCCTCTGGCCTCAGTCCTCAGCTCCTCCAGTCTCACACACTTGGATCTCAGTCACAACGACCTCCAGGACTCAGGAGTGGAGCTGCTGTGTGCTGGACTGAAGAGCGCCCCCTGCAGACTGGAGACGCTCAGGTCAGACGCTCCCATGATGCACTCTGCCCCTCGGCCCTCACACTGCATCACTGTGAGGTCCCCTTTGCAGGTCCCTTCATCCCCGCGTACAGCTCTGCTTTCAGACACACTTCACTCGCTCACACTTCTGCTTCAGTTTAATGGCAGACGCCACTCTTAGCGCTGTTACAGCGCCACCTTCTGGGCTGTTTCAGCATTTGTCCTGTGTAAATATTTGGACCGTGTTCACATAAAATCTAAAGTGCCCTGAATCTTCCCTTTAACCTCCTGAGACCCGAGCTTTTGTCTGGTGTCCATTTTTCATTTCTTCTTGCTATTTGGGATAAGTAGGACCTACTAAGTAAGTCTTCTGTATGACACCATTGGTTAAAAAATGTAAAAACATTAAAATGTATAAATAAATTACAAAAAAAAAAAACAGCAATTAGCTGTTTATTTCAAGCCCTAAACCTGCCAAATGTGACGTAGGTCGACCGTGAGCGGGTTGGGGTTCAGTGAGTGAGGTTAAAAACACACAAAAAGGCCTGAAAATGTGGTCCACAGTTTTAATTTTTTCTGGTTTTCAATCGTTACAAAAAAAGTCGAGGTGCAAAAAGTGGAGACAGGCAGCAGTTTCCCTATAGCAGCAGAAACGTCCAGCAATTTATAACTGTAAACTCATCTAAATATTCCCAAGTTTACCTAACAACATGTACAATCAATAATATAACATAGTCCCAATGTCTTCAAACGAGGACATGACATTTCCTGATGCTCTCGTCTGCTGTGGTCAATAAAATGTGTCAAATTTTAATGCCAAATGAAGATACATTCAGATACATGAAGAGACATTATTGTACATAAATACATTGGTTTTATTCATAAATTTTGCATCTAAACTTTACCATGCAGTTTTTTTTTACTTTCGGGAGCTGCTGTAGAGGTTTTTAGTTGATTACAGGTGAAAGTTTAAAATAATTGAAAATCATGGTGCTAAGAGGCAAAAATGTAATGTCCTTGTATGAGGCCACAGGGTCTCAAGAGGTTAACACCAGAGTCTTTAAACGGCTCCTTCTCTCAGCATAAGGTCCAAACCTTCAGCAGTGACTCAAAGGAATGAGGCCGTTTCCCGTGAGAGCAGAGCCACTGCCGCCAACGCCAACACCACACATTTAAGCCCTTGTTTTCATGGCAGGTCTCACTGAGACGTGTGCTGTGTGTTTAAGGCGTGCAGATTAGGGACAAAACGATTTCCCATATATCGAATCCTTCGATACTGTCAGGATTGGATACACGTGTTGGCTCGATACGCACGTGTCCCTCCATGTGCGCGGTGTCATTTATTTTGGTGGGAAAGGGAAATAGTTCAGGCGGCGTCCTCCTCAGATGCAGCAAGAAAACAGCTCCAAAGAGGCTTCGAGCTGAAATATCCTGACAGAGGAGGGTTTGATCTTTCACACACTTTTATTTTACGCCGACAGACCCGGAAAAGACAAAGATATGAACTTTAAATCCTCTAGAATCACTTTTGGCTTCACAGGGGCTTTAATCAAAGGCGCTCGTACACGCACACGCGACGCCTCCAGATACACAGTCTCACACTCTTTCACTCAGAAAACGTGTGCAGGAAAAGTGCGATAGTGCAGCTCCACTGCAGTCTGTGTTCAGAGTCGACTGGGATATTCTAAAATATACAACAGGCTGAGAAACTTCTATTCTTATTTCCACTGAATCCAAACTCTGAGCTGTAAATCTGAACTGAACTAAAACACGTCACATATAAACTCAACTTTACAGCAGTTCTACTGTCAGGCGTCGTGTGTAATGATCCTGATTCTTAATCTCACAGTGGGATTATATTAAACTGAGGATCAGAAAAATCCAGGAGAAATGGAATCGATATCGTGCCCCGTGTATGGAGACACATATCGAATGGAGGGAAACCTGTATCGCTGCGTCCGAGTGCAGATCCAGATCAGCCTCGTCTCACGTCTCACCAGTGTCAAACTCTCCTGTTTATTTGGCTTCAAATGTGTTTTCCAGACTTAAAAAATGCACATTTCATCTCAGGAGCGTTTTCTTTGATAAATACTTAAAAAACGATCTAAAAGTCTAAATTACGACGTTTTTAAATATCCATCCATCCATCCATCTTCTTCCGCTTATCCGGGGCCGGGTCGCGGGGGCAGCAGTCCAAGCAGGGGCTCCCAAGCGTCCTCTCCCCAGCCACTTCCTCCAGCTCCTCCGGACGGACCCCGAGGCGTTCCCAGGCCAGCTGAGAGACATAGTCCCTCCAGCGTGTCCTGGGTCTTCCCCGGGGCCTCCTACCGGTGGGACATGCCCGGAACACCTCCCGAGGGAGGCGTCCAGGAGGCATCCGGACCAGATGCCCGAACCACCTCAGCTGGCTCCTCTCGACGTGGAGGAGCAGCGACTCTACTCCGAGCTCCTCCCGTGTGACCGAGCTCCTCACCCTATCTCTAAGGGAGCGCCCGGCCACTCTGCGGAGGAAACTCATTTCGGCCGCTTGTATCCGCGATCTCGTTCTTTCGGTCATTACCCAGAGCTCATGACCATAGGTGAGGGTAGGAACGTAGATTGACCGGTAAATCGAGAGCTTTGCCTTTCGGCTCAGCTCCCTCTTCACCACAACGGTCCAATACAGCGACTGCATCACTGCCGACGCCGCACCGATCCGCCTGTCAATCTCGCGCTCCATCCTCCCCTCACTCGTGAACAAGACCCCGAGATACTTGAACTCCTCCACTTGAGGCAGAGACTCCCCACCCACCCGGAGAGGGCAATCCACCTTTTTCCGGTCGAGAACCATGGCCTCGGATTTGGAACAGCTGATTCTCATCCCGGCCGCTTCACACTCGGCTGCAAACCGCCCCAGTGCACGCTGCAGGTCCTGGTTCGATGAAGCCAACAGGACAACATCATCCGCAAAAAGCAGAGATGAAATCCTGTGGTCCCCGAACTGGACCCCCTCCGGCGTTTTTAAATAAATATGAATAAACACCTCATGTGTTCACATGAGTGTAATGCTGCCCCCTTGTGTTCACATGAGTGTAATGCTGCCCCCTTGTGTTCACATGAGTGTAATGCTGCCCCCTTGCGTTCACATGAGTGTAATGCTGCCCCCTTGTGTTCACATGAGTGTAATGCTGCCCCCTTGTGTTCACATGAGTGTAATGCTGCCCCCTTGTGTTCACATGAGTGTAATCTGTGTCTTTAGGCTGTCTGGGTGTCTGGTGTCAGAAAGGGGCGGAGCTGCTCTGGCCTCAGCTCTGAGCTCCGCCTCCTCCCACCTGAGACACTTCGACCTGAGCTACAACCATCCAGGAGCCTCAGCAGAGCTCCTGACCGCTCTGCAGGACCAGCGCCCCCTGCTGACCGTCAGGTGAGACTCTGCTCTGCTCTGGTCTCTGTTCTGGTCTCTGGTCTGGTCTCTGGTCTGGTCTCTGGTCTGGTCTGATCTCTGGTCTGATCTCTGGTCTGGTCTCTGGTCTGGTCTGTGGTCTGTTCTGGTCTCTGGTCTGGTCTCTGTTCTGGTCTCTGGTCTGGTCTCTGGTCTGGTCTCTGGTCTGGTCTCTGGTCTGGTCTCTGGTCTGGTCTCTGGTCTGGTCTCTGGTCTGGTCTGGTCTGGTGTCTGGTGTCTGGTCTCTGGTCTCTGGTCTGGTCTGGTCTGGTCTCTGGTCTCTGGTCTGGTCTCTGGTCTGGTCTCTGGTCTCTGGTCTCTGGTCTGGTCTCTGGTCTGGTCTCTGGTCTGGTCTCTGGTCTGGTCTAAACTGGACTTGTGTGTTCCAGGTTGGATCCTTCTGGAAAGCGCTTGATGGTTCCAGGTCTCAGAAAATGTGAGTATTATTTGAATGGGTCGAGCTTCACTTGTGGGACTGACACGTGTCTGGGCAGATCTGGATTTATTTATTCCAAAGAACTTGTGAACACATTTAGGGACGAGACGAGCTGCAGCTCCACAAAAATCACACATTTTCAAAGTGCACAAGAACTTTTGAAGAGGATTTGAAGCGTTGAAATCACTGATGAGGGTTTGAACTGAACTAAACAAAGAGGATTTTGGAGCCCGACATGAGCCAAGACGAGCGTCTTACAACAGAAATGATCCAATGATCTGTTCTCATTTATTTACACAGACGCCATTTCAAACGACAGGAAAATGGATCCAACTCATCAGGACGTTAGAATAAAAACACTCAAGTGTTTCCTGTTCTTCCTCTTGATAGAAACATTAGAAAACATGAGAATAATGTGAAGTTTACCTCAGTCGCTCTTTCAGGACAAACTCTTTACAACTTTAGTCCTGATTGTTGTGTTTGTTTCAGATTGTGAGCTCACCCTGGATCCAAACACGGCACACGAAGAACTCACAATGTCTGAGGACAAACGGACTGTGAGATTCTCTCTGCCTCCTCCTCCTCCTCCTCATAAGGACAGATTCGCACTCTGGCCTCAGGTCCTGGGCTCCTCCGGCCTCAGGGGGCGCTGTTACTGGGAGGTGAAGTGCTGGGGGGATGTTGATGTAGCCGTGAGTTACAGAGGAATCAGAAGAAGAGGAGACGGTTTGGAGTCTGGGTTTGGACACAATGATCAGTCCTGGACGATGAGGATCCACAATGGACAATGCTCTTTTTTACACAATGAGTCAAAAAGGACTGATGTGTTGTCACTTCTTAAGAGAGGTTTGATGAATGTGTATGAATTCCCCTCCTCCTCCTCCTCCTCCTTCACTGTGGGTGTGTTCCTGGACTCTGAGGCTGGAGTTCTGTCCTTCTTTCAGGTCTCTGGAGAAAGTCTGTTCCATCTCCACACCTTCAGCGCCTCCTTCACTGAGCCTCTGTTCTTGGGCTTTGGACTGTGGTGGGGGGGCAGTTGTGTGTCTCTGTTGCAGGTGAGGATGTCCTAGCGCCCCCTGCAGGACGCCCTTCTCTGTGAGCTCATGTGCTCCTCACTGTCTCGTCTGTTCTTCTCTTACACCAAACACGGCACATTTAGGAAAAGCTTGAGTTTTCTCTGTTGAACTTTAATTTCTCAAAGTCATTTTGTGATTCTCATTATGATGAGTTAATTTTTAAAGAACTGAGCTTCTGCATCAAGTGAACCTGCTGCTGCCTCGTTTGAACATTTGCTCAGTGTTTTTAGCAAACTGTCGGGAGGAATCAAACACAGTCCCCAAGTATTTATAAGAGTCCACCATTTCTACTGCTTCCCCCCGGATAAAACTATCGGGCTGTGAACTTTTTTCCCAAAGTCCACAACAATTTCTTTGGTTTTAGTCACGTTAAATCTAAATGGTTATTTTCACCCCATCCAGTGAGAGCAGGTAGAGCTTGGCCGTGGTCTGCGTTTGCTCCTGCACAAGAGCGAGAAGGGCAAGTGTCATCTGAGAATTTTATAATGTAGCTGCTCTCATTTGCAGACCTACAACTGTCTGTACATATATATATATATATATATATATATATATATATATATATATATATATAGCGGAGACAACACACAACCCTGAGGGACACCAAGGTTTGAAACAATGCGGTTGCACATGTCACCAGGACTCTGTGTGCGGTTCGTTAAGAAGTTTAAGAGTAGCAGGAAAAGCTGAGCAGGTAGATTAAACATGGAAGCTACTCTGCAGTCAAATATCTGTCTGCATCTTGTTAAAAGCTGAGAAGTCTGCAGAAAGTACCTGTGCGTGTGAGTTGGGCTTTTCAAAAGAAAAAGTAAGTGTCTGTATGTGTGCACAGTATGTATATGTATATATGTAATAAAAATGGCTGTGAAGTGACTCGCCTGGACTAGTATTTATTTGTTTTTAGGTTATTTGATAAGGAGCAATATTTACATCAAACATGAAACAGAACACAACATTTACAGTAAAAAGATTGAACGTTTTATGCGACTACAGCTTTTATTCCATCCATTTACATGTGACATTAGATTCTTCAGTAGTGTAAGTTTCTAGAGAAGTCAGGTTTGTGGAGAAGAGAACCTGCTCACAGTAAAAACAAACAATTACAGTACAATAAAAACAGTTCAGTTCATACACACAATACAAAAGGCTCATATACAACATGGTTTAA